>NW_024121208.1:459206-482447 GCF_016745375.1 Pimephales promelas | reverse complement strand
ATGCATGGAATATAAGGCAAAGTGCAACTAAATAACAGGGATAATTTGTGGGGGACGTTGCGTGGTAAGGCTTTGGTAATTAGATGGCTTGCAGTATCTGCTCCACAGCCAATCACGGGCCCCCTCCTTGCTTGGGCCCCGGGGCTTAAGCCCCGCCTAGCCCTATGGTTAATGCGGCCGTGCTTATCATGCGAAACGATCGGTTATTTCAAAACTTATTCCAAAAATGTAACTTTTCTAAGGACAAATGCTAGCCTTTCTCCATTCTGTGAGGCGCGTTTGCAACGTCACGTAATACGTAATTACGTTCAAAAGGTCACGGGCGACGTAGCCAGAAGTACAGAGTCAGAGTGTTTACAAGTTGAACGCATAGGTTGAACGTGAAAACTAACTCAAACGCCATTTACAAAAAAGGAATTAAAAGGAAAAACAACGATGTCGGACGATTTTGATTCTGTACTTCCGGCTACGTCGCCCATGACCTTTTGAACGTAATTACGTACTACGTGACGTTACAAACGCGCCTCACAGAATGGAGAAAGGCTAGCATTTGTCCTTAGAAAAGTTACATTTTTGGAATAAGCTTTAAAATAACCGATAGTTTCGCATGATAAGACCCTTATTCATCTTCTGATATCGTTTAAAGACATTTGAAGCTGCACTGAAACTGTTATTAACTGTCTTTTGGACCTTGAACCATCCGGTTCCCATTGAAGTCCATTATATGGAGAAAAATCCTGGAATGTTTTCATCAAAAACCTAAATTTCTTTTCGACTGAGGAAAGAAAGACATGGACATCTTGGATGACATGGGGGTGAGTAAATTATCAGCAAAAGTTTTTTTCAAAAGTGAACTAATCCTTTAAACAACAATGGCATTTTGGTGACTGAAAACGCAAACTTTTGAAAACAAGTTTCAAAGTGAAGATTTTACCCAGAAGACAAAGTAATTCTGTAAAAGACAGAAAATGTTAAAAATATACATATTGAGGACTGTAATTTAATTTACACATTAATTGGCTGTGGTGGTGCATGGTTAACCTGCAATTTACACTTTAACACCCTGCTGGTGGTTCCCATTTAAACACAGAGCAGTATTAATTTCAAACAGTCAAAACACAGTCAAACAAAAATATTCAGACACCAGATATCATTTCTGATTTTTACTAGTGGGTGCAGGACACTATATTTCATTTATGTAATAGCAAATTAAAGTAAAGTGACATATTACAGCCTACCCAAACATTCCTCATACTTAACGCCAGACTTAAAGGGAATCACACAACCATATGGAAAGAAGCGTAAATGAATAAGCATAGTTTACTGTAAAGCTACGTCTTAGTTTGTGCTTATCTTGGCGAAAGCTGAGTACAAATCAGCATGACATTTAACATTTACCCTCGTGTAATGGAAATCATACAGTGGACTACAAGTAAAATGAATACAAACTATTCAGACACTTTGACCCATATTTTGCTTGTTTTTTTTCTTTCTTTAATTACTAATGTGAACTTTTTACACCACAGAGTCTCACAAATGAATACGGTTTAATAGCTAGCATCTGTTAAAATTATTGGTCCCACTTTATATTAAGTGGCTTTAAGTACTATGTACTTACATTGAAACAAATAATTTGATACAATGGACTTATACTGTACATACATGTTTTTACATTGTACTTATATTTTAAAAATACCAGCATGTAATTACAGCTGTAACTAATTTATGTAATTACATCTGTAATTACACAGCTGACCCATCCCTTACACTTTAACCTACCCTTAAACCTACCCATACCACCACACCTGTCCCTAACCATACCCTCAATAACAGCAAAAGTGTTTTACAATACAACATGAGCACAATAAGTACATTATACTTAGTTTTAAATGTAAGTACATAGTACTTAAAGCCACTTAATATAAAGTGGGAATTACACAATTAGATAATACCTATTTAGGTCAACCAATTACCAAGCGATGCTTCATTTTGTTCAACCTGATTTAAGCATGCTCACCTCACACAGGCTCATGTAGGTTTTCTTGAGGTCCAGCATGTGTAGGTTCCCCAGCAGTGGCAGTGGTTTGGGTCCTGGAGGGTATTTTCCCTCATCTTGAGAGCTTGAGGTGATGAAAAAGAGATAAATAATCAAAAACAACAGCAGGGCAAGTATTGTACCTGTGCCCTGCGAGAGTAACACTTCTCTTAAAGCCATATTCAAAGAGATCTCGTTTAGGTTTGATGTTGGTTGTAGTCTTGCTCTTATACTCTGCAAGGAGTTGTGGGAGAAGTGTAGGAGGGGCCATGAGAATAGGGTAATACTCAAAATTGCACCTGTCACCGGTCAGCTGATCTAAAACAGCAAAAATAGCTAAATATAATTATAAACAGTGCTTTCTTGAATTTGTATCAATTAATGCAGGCACAAAGGATGATTTACCAGTTTGTTTGTTTTTTTTTTTTTTTTTTTTACTTTAAGAACAGCCATTGTCTTATTTTCTTTTTCTTTTCTTTTTTCCATGTAGAACAGCTTTGAAAATCAGTACTTTGTTTTACAGCATAAACAAATAATAAAAAAAGAAGTATTTAAAATACACTGACTTATAACAAATATTGAATGCATTAACATGTAAGCTGTTCACGAATGCATTTTTTTAATAAAACGGAACAGCAAGAACAGCAATCTTCCACAACACACTTTGAACCCCACCATACAGTACATATCTGGGAAAACTACAAAATAGTTTAAATATTAAAAGATTCACGTGCAATGACATGCGTGAATGGATGAGATGAGTTGAACTCAGAAGACGAACTTGTCACTCATGTCCTACTTTTTTTTTTTTACAGCTTTTGTATGACATTTTTTACCTCAGTATTAATGTTTATTATGTATAAATCAGCGCAGTCTCATCCCAAGACCATAGACATAATATATACATAGACGCCCTACTGGCCGCTGGAGCGTACGTCAACGGCGCCGCCATATTGGGGAGATCAACTTTCCTATACCTCTCATACCGGAAATTGAGAAAAATGCCTGTTTTGTGCGCTGCTTGGGGCTGTAAAAATCGCCACACAACTGAAAACAGCTTTCGAGGAAGTACCTTTCACAAGCAAGACTGAACGTTTGTTTTTGGTTGTATTTGGTCATGATTTAATTAGTAAGTAACGTTTAGAGATTAAATACTACTGTTATTGTGTCACGCAATGTAGTTTTAATAGTTTTTCAGTCGACAATGTAGTTGTTTAAAGCTCAAATATGTGGTTTGTTTATAAAGATAGAGCCTATTTAAAAATTTGATCTGAAGTTTTCGGAGTTGCTGCGCCCCCGCCTAGCCCTCGTCTCCCCAGCTAACAAAGTTAGGTTCTGAGAACGTTTTTCTAACGTTCCATTTTGGTTGTGGGAACGTTAATTTAAAATGTTCTAAAAACGTGGAAATGTCCAGTTTGCTTAACGTTGCTTGAACGGTGTCTTAATGTTTGCAGAACGTTGCTGGAACGTTAGCATAATGTTGTTAGAACGTTATCCTAAGGTTAGCATAATGTTGCTGGAACGTTATGAGAACGTTTATCAAACACAAATAACCTGATAAAGACGTTCCGATAACGTTGTTCTAAGAACGTTTTTTATCAACGTAATGAGAACGTTCATCAAATAGAAATAACGTGATAAAGACGTTCCAAGAACGTTGTTCTAAGAACGTTTTCTCTCAACGTTACAAGAACGTTAATAATGTTATGTGAACGTTCCGAAAACATTATTTTAATAACGTTTTGTCCTAACATTTACACAACTTTTAAAGAACGTTAGTGAATGTTCTGGGAACGTTCCCTGTTAGCTGGGCTTGGAACAGCCGTACCTCGGCCAGTGCTTCTGACAGTTGCCGCTGGCTCGGATGTCTCTAGTCAAGAGGTTAAACATGAGATATAATTCGTATAATTTGTGTTTATCTTTGGTCTCATTAATCTATTAATGGTTCCCTGGTAAATAGTTCTGGCTGAAGGCAAAGTAAAGTTTCATAACTTTATATTTAGGCTATTTTAACATTGTATGTTTGACTGAAGCTACTTCTGTTATAATGGCTAGCCTATTACTGATCAATAAAACTGAAATTTAGCACAAAGAGCTAAATATGAAATATATTTTTTTGTGTGTGTTTATTCTGTAGTTGAAATATGTCTTATTCTATTGCTATTATTATAGAATTATTAATAAACTATTATCAATATTTTTACATGTATTCATTACCATTTTATTTGCTGTATACTATTTGTTTATTTTATTGACTAAACTATTTACTAGTACTTTTCACTTTATGTTATAATTACTATTTGCATTGCACTGCATGCCCAGTTGTACCACAACATATGTATTATCATAAATGATCCATCAGTTATTAATGTTATTGCTAAAATCTGGTCAATCACATAAAATGCGTTTTCCACAATGAGCAAACTTAAATATCTCAGTATGGGGATCTTCACCATTCTTATCCAAGAACGTTTTTATCCAGAAAAAAACGCAGCTCACCCGTTTACTTACATTTAATTCAACGCGTTCTCATCCCAAAGCGCCATATAGGACGCTTTTGCAAAAGCGTAAATATCCAACGCACATGGCACCCTTTAACGTCTAATGAGACGCTTCGGTTATGGTTAAGTTTAGGTAAGGTGTAGGGTAAGGGTTAGACCACTAGGGGGCGCCTTCTGCCCAAATATATCTGCGTCCCATTTCACGTTAAAGGGTGCCATGTGCGTTGGATATTTACGCTTTTGCAAAAGCGTCCTATATGGCGCTTTGGGATGAGAACGGGCTCTTTAATTACAATGCAGTCTTGACCTCCGCAAAATGGCGGACCCGTTGACAAATCGCAGCAACGTTCCAAAGCGGCCCATAGGGCGTCTATGTATATATTATGTCTATGCCCAAGACGTCATATAACTGACGTCTTGGGACGTATTTTGACCACACGTCAACATCCGCCTTTTTAGGGTACCCTTAAACGTCGGTTAAATGACGTTATCGGATCCTAGTTGTATGACGGCCCGGGTTCGTCAAGTAACCGACGTTTAAGGGTACCATAAAAAGGCGGATTTTGTTGACGTATGGTCAAAAGACGTCCCAAGACGTCAGTTATATATGACTTCTTGGGATGAGACTGTGTTACATAAATAAGTCCTTGCTGGAGAAATATTAATACAAACACAAGCCTAATCGGATTTGCTGTGTTCAGATCCCTTATTAATTTATGATTTCTTTCAGTAAAAAAGTATTGTGTTTTTCCTCCCTTTCACAGACTGTGATGACACATTTCCACAATATTTTTAAACATGTAATTGATGTAATTGTTAAAAGCATGAAACTACAAAAACTAAAAACTCTTTTACTAATGCATGAGAAAAAATATGAATGTGACAATATAATTATACTTCAGTGAATACGTCTATTTCATGATGCTCATAAAACCATCACCTGATCTCATTTCACTTCAGCATTCTTTGCTGCTACACATGTGCTTGACAAACACTAATCACTGTTATGGTGACTTCAAGTAAATCACATAGAGTTAAACCCCTGTGATTTATCAATAAAACCTTTTGTATACGTCTGACAGAAATAAAGTCAGTCTAAGCTGGTAATGCTGTTTGTAGAGTTGTTTATTCCTCCTCTGCTGAGATCTTCACAGATTTAATGTATTCTTTTCTCTTCAGCTGATTTCATCTAAGGCTGTGGCTGAAATTAGCTACTCCATATTTAATATACAGATATTTTTTTTGTGAAGTCCAGGTTCAGAAAATAAATGCCCAGATAGCAAACTGACATTAAATCAACGTGGAAATATGACATCGAAACAACGTTGATCTGACATTGTTTTGCTCATCGAATTAACGTTGAACCAACGTCAGACGCGTCATTCTTTCGAAACTAACGGAAAATCAACTTGAAATCAACGCGTTGTTTCAACGTTATGAAAGCAAACCAATTTTCGATTTCATTTAGCTTTGAAGAATGCCGCGTCTGACGTTGGTTCAACGTTAATTCGATGAGCAAATCAACGTTGTTTCAATGTCATGAGAGACGTCGTTTCCACGTTGATTCAATGTCAGTTTGCTGTCTGGGAGTCCTCCTCAGTATTTTGTTCCAATCATTTCATCCCACACTTTTTCCTTAGAAGATATGTCCTTGTAGTACCTATTCAAGGCTCATAAAGCACTCGGCCTCCACGATCAGCCTCGTATTATCTATTGCTGCACAGGTGTACATCATCATCTGCACTATTTTTATAATCATAACCATACTTTCACGTTTAAATGGGTAAATCTTCTACAAATTAAAAAAAATATTTTTTAATCTTCAATTTCTTTTTTTGATATAGTCCAGTTCTTAAAACACACCACCACACATGCTTATTCTGTTAATTTTGAGCACTCTTTTTGTGAAATCTTTTTTTTTCAGTCCATCAAAAAAAGTGTGCTTTCACTTTAATTAAGCGTCTGCAGCGCAGCAAAAATAGACTCTCCGTGACTCAGTGCTGCTCACGCGACGCTCACGTGCGGTGAACTCATTGACTAACATGAAACGGCTGTTACTCTTTGAGCACATGTTTAAAGGGATAGTTCACTTTGAAATTAATTTTTGATATGTTTTAGCTTACCTTAAGAGCATCCAAAATGTAGGTGTCTTTGTTTCCACAGTATTTTCAATTTTGACATTTTTTCAGTCGAAACCGTTGTTGTCTATCAGTCATACACTGGAGACTAAGGGGGTCCACCAAAAAGCACGCACAGAGAAGTCAAAATTAAACATGATTTAATGACTCGTAAATGTAAGTACACATTGATGGCCTAAGACACGAAAACAAACAGTATTTATATCGTTTTACCTCTTGTAATCATAGCCATGACAAAATGATCTGACGGCACGGGCGCTTCGGTCTGCGCATGCGCCGGGAGTGATCGCTTGCGCGCCGACGTCACTCTTTGTTTATTCAGAGATTTCGGAAGTTTTACCTTTCACTAAACATATTTAGATATACGGGAAACCGCAATGGAAGACGATTTCGGTATATCTAAATATGTTTAGTAAAAGGTAAAACTTCCGAAATCTAAATGTTGAGTGACGTCACACACAAACGATCACTTCCGGCGTAACATTGAACTGATTCAGTTCAATTCAGTTGGACATTGCACAACTGATTCAGATCACTTGGACGTCACTGTGATTACACGAGGTAAAAACGATATAAATCCTGTTCGTTTTCTCACACAAAAACAGCTCGTTTCGTGTCTTAGGCCATCAATGTTTACTTACATTTACGAGTCATTAAATCATGTTTAATTTGGACTTCTCTGTGCATGCTTTTTGGTGGACCCCCTTAGCCTCCATTATATGACTGATAGACAACAACGGTTTGACTGAAAAATGTCAAAATTGAAAATACTGCGGAAACAAAAGACACCTACATCTTGGATGCCCTTGAGGTAAGTTAAAACCAACCCGATCTCACGACTAAGTTGTACGAATACGATGAATGATTAAAAAGTGGCTAATTCGTAACAATTCATACGACCTCACTCGTACGAATTAATACGATTTTGCTAAATCGTACATATTTTACGAATTGGCCAATTCGTATGAATTCGTACGAATGACCTACCCCTGACCCCGCCCCTAAACATAACCGTCACGTGGGTTTAGACAAATCGTACAAATTAGTACGAGTGAGGTGGTACGAATTAGACACTTTTTAATCATGCGTCGAATTCGTACGAATTGGTCGTGAGATAGTGTTGGCTAAAACATATCAAAAATTAATTTCAAAGTGAACTATCCCTTAAAGTGTTTGGTTTAGTTGGGCTCTTGACCCTTAAATCATTAACTTTAGATTTTGTTTTGCTGCTGTATGTGACTTATAACAGCCAGATGAACAAATAAAAAAGGGCATCTGATGGTGTTGGTTGTGTTTTAATCTAATCATTAATTGGCCTGAATCACTGAATTTAACTCATCAAGAGCTTAAATTCTTTGTTAAATGTACCTTTTCTAGCAGCATGGTAATGTAAGACTGGAAAACTGGTTAAACAGAAAATATCTGACCAACACCCTCTGAAGACAAAGGGCATTGCTTGCAAATTAACATTTGACACCCTACCCCCTTTCTCTGAGAATTTACATCTTCTCTCTCTCTCTCCCTCTCAGTCAGTCAATGATTGAAAACTCTCAAGAATATATGTTTTTAATGTGAATGATAATCTTTAAGAAGTGTTTGGAGTGATTGATTTTGATGGTCTCAGGGTGACTGGTAATAATGTCTCATTCCCAAAGTAGTAAAAGAAAAGGTAATAAGGTTTTTAAGAAGTTTAGCAATCACTGTCACACAAAGGAATGTGGTCTTTGAGTTGACACCTTCTGCCTTGTTGTCTAAATGAAAATTACAACCAAGCAAATGGTCTGCGCCCAATAAGCATGTTGGGGGAGATTCAGTAACTTTCCATTGAAACCCTGGTGATTAACATATGAAGAGTTCAGATGCAAAAGCCTCTAAATGCCATTTGAAATTTTCTTCTAAAATGACCATTTTTATTCAAATTTTTGGGAATGAGACATTGTATATTTAAGTTCAGTAATTTCACTTAAATGACAATTAATAGGTAATCTTCATTGCCATTTAAGTGAAATTACTGAACTTAAATATACAAGCTTGATAAAAATGATCATTCTAGAAGAAAATTTCAAATGGCGCTTAGAGGCTTTTGCATCTGAACTCTTCATATCAGGGAAGGTCTGGCCATTTAAGGGGTGCAGCGGGAGAGCTCGGGGCTGCCTTTCTGTATTCAGATCAGCCCATGATGTTGTGTCTTCTCAGCTCATGTAGCCTAATATGTTGGGTAAAGTTCTTTGTTCTTTGAAATATTTAATGGTTTGCATTGATTATCTTGTGGAATTGTGTGACTTATAACAGCCAGATGAACAAATAAAAAAGGGCATCTGATGGTGTTGGTTGTGTTTTAATCTAATCATTAATTGGCCTGAATCACTGAACTCATCAAGAGCTTAAATTCTTTGTTAAAATTTACCTTTCCTAGCAGCATGGTAATTTTACAACTGTAATAGAAAATTTATTGGTCCCACTTTATATTAAGTGGCTTTAAATACTATGTAATTACATTGAAATTAATAATTTGATACAATGGACTTATTGTGTACATACATGTTTTTACATCGTACTTACATTTTAAAATTCCAGGATGTAATTACAGCTATAATTAATATTTGTAATTACACAGTTGACCCTCCCCTCACACCTTAACCTACCCTTAAACCGACCCATACCACCACACCTGTCCCTAACCTTAACCGTATCACACCTCAATGGCAGCAAAAGTGTTTTACAATATAACATGAGCACAATAATACATTGTACTTATTTTTCAATGTAAGTACATAGTACTTAAAGCCACTTAATATAAAGTGGGACCAATTTAATTTCTTTGTATCTTTTGAAACATATATCTGCTTGAGTGGTTTGTGAAGTTGCAAGATGCATCATCATCTCCTTTGTAAATAGTTCAATAGTGTCCGCTTTGCAAAGAGGTCAATAGGACAGTACAAAAGGACAGAATGGTCTGTCTTTCTTAGCAATAGATAACTTTGAGTGCATCAAGAGCAAGACATGTTTGGTTAGGTGTTGTTTCTTAAGTGACATATGTGCTGACTGTGGAGATGCATAGAACTCAGGGGCCTTAGTCCAAAGATAAGACGAGGAGGAGGTACATCTAGGAGGTTGATCTTGTGGGTATATAAACTCTGTAAAATGAGAAGACATTTGCCCTTCTCATATCAGACTCTGTCTGTGTGTGTGAACTGCCTTTCTTGCAAGAAATAAATACTAACACTTATAACTTTCGAGATCTTCATTTGTTCTTCAACTGTTGTTTAAGGTGTTGATGATAAAAGAATTTCCACAACACAACATACAATTTTTATTATTTTCAATGAAATCAAAACATTCAAAATCAAAAAAATATTTTATGTCGGCACACACAGACATCAAGAATTAATGTATAAATCTCAGCAATGGTGTGGCATAAAAAAGAAAAGAAAAATAAATTAAGACAATGGCTGTTATTCTTACAGTAAGAAAAAAACAAACAAAAAAAAAACTGGTAAATCATCTTCTGTGTCTTCCAGTAACTTGAGCCCACTAAACAACATGATGTCCAAAAGACGTCTTTTCAAGTTTCAAAAGTTGGTGTTTATTTGGTCCAGAAACAGTATAAATTGTCTAAATGAGACCATAAATTATGTTGAAAACATGTCCACAATGGCCACATTTGAACTAGTTTTTAACCTTGTACGAAGGTTCGATGAAAGTCTATATCAGAAGTCCAGAACACGTCAAAAAAAAGACGTCATAAAAACGTTCATTCTGGCTCCTCAGTGGACGTCTTTTCAACATCCGACTTTTGTGACAAAGACGTCTTTTGGACATCATGTTGTTTAGTGGGTACATGCATGGTTTACAAAAGATGTAAAAGATGAGTTTAAAGTTGTGAAGATCTCCCTGTGATTCTCTCTCCCATGCATGGCCGGAGTGCTGTGTGTGTGTGTGTGTGTGTGTGTCTTACATTATACCCCTTAACGTGAGGACAATATATATCATATATTTCACACTAAACATTAAGCTCTATAGAAATGAAATAGTTATAAAATTTACATCTAGTAATTTAAAAAAAATATATTATTTAACACTAACTAAAGTTGAAAAACATCAATCTTCAAAAGTATATAAATGAAATGGTAATAAATGTGCAATTATTAATTAACAAATATAACATTTCACACTAACTGAGTTGAAGTTGAACAACATTGTTCATTTAAAAGTATATAAATGAAATGCTTTTATCGTTCATTTTAAAAATAAATGTCTTACTAAGATCTCCCACAAGCGATCCTCTCTACCCCTCGCTTGACAGGCATGCATTGTGTGTGTGTGTATAATCTTTAAAAGTTTAAATGATATCTTTTTAAAAATACAAGATGTTTTAAATTAAATTAATTCATAAAACAAAAATGCTACATCAGCGGTCTATGGAAAAACTTGACTATATTTTTATTTATCAGGGTGCATGTAAAAAAAACAGTTTACATTTGGCTGAGGGGGGAAATACGCTAATACGGGACAGTCCGTAAGTGGTCGTGGACTTCAAATGCAAACTGTTTGATTATTGAGAGTGTTTAGGCTTTTATGAGGATTAAAAAAAAGAGAGAATGGATTTATTTCATTGTATGGTGGTTGTGTCCACATTTATATGCAAACACCATATAAAAGTGAATTTGTCCTCCATTGACCCGTTTAAAATAAAAATGTAGTAAAAACGTGTAGCTCTCATTTCTTATTGCTTAAGTACATGTGCCAAGTTTACTGTGTTTAAAAATTACAAAATGTACCTCACCTAGTTCTCAATATAAGAGATAAGAGGGTAAAAGTGGTAATGTTTGACCAGGAAACAGTCATCATGCCAGATGGAATTAATATATATATAAAAAAGAGCTGATGCCAATAGATAGATAAACAGTGAGAAACACAGATACAGATTCTGTGTTCATTCAAAGGTCACTGTTACCACTAGGCTAAACGTTATGGGTAACGTGAGACCAGTGAGGGCTCAATATCCAAAATGACTTTTCTTAATTTTTTTCTCTCTTGCAGCTGTCAAAACAATATGGGTCAGTTTACACTGTGCACTTCGGCCCCCAAAAAAGTGGTAATATTGTCAGGATACAAGACCATCAACCTTTATTAGGAGTTTGGAGACTGAGATATTACACCCATTTTGCAAGATTTCAACCATGGACATGGGAAGGTTCACACTGTATTTTTAGTTTAATTGACCATTCGCAAAGACCCGCCCCCCTTAGCTACTGTCGCTATGCCCGACAAGCTGCTCATGTTCTGACACAGTGACAAATACATCGCGGACTGACAGACAGGACACACCAGGTTAATTGATATTAAACATTGAACAAAGTCTCACCTTCCAAATTTGGTCATTTTTAAAATAAATTTAAACAATAAATACATGACAGTGTCGTGACAGATCGCTCTAGAGCATCAGCTAAAGCTGCTCGTGATCCGATCATCTCTTCCTTCTAGTTCATTGATAGCATCAAATAAACATGAATGAACAGAAGGAAAGTTGGTAACACTTCAGAATACGGTTCCTTCGTTAATGAATAACTACACAAGAACTAATGAGTAACACAATATTAACAATCTAGTAACTATTATTAACTAACAAGAAACTCTGATTAACGAACTAGTAAGTAATAGCGCACAGACGAAAGTGCTAGTTCACTATTAAGTAATCAATAACTACTATTTGTTTTAATACTTCCCAGAGAACTACTGAAAAAGTTTATTAACAATCTAGTAACTACTATTAACTAAAATAAATTCTTATTAACGAATTAGTAAGTAATAGCTCGCAGATGAAAGTGTTACTAGATACTTCTGTGGGAATTACTAATTATTTGGATCCGTATTATAAAGTGAAGATTATTGGAACTAACTAGTAATTACTCAAGTGTTACTACATGATCTAGTCATGATTTGTGCAACCGTTTGAGATTTTTGGTGAACTTTAGTATACTTTTAGAAAATGTCTTTAGTAACACTTGAGTCATTACTAGTTAGTTCCAATGATCTTCACTTTATAATACGAATCCAAATAATTAGTAACTCCCACAGAAGTATCTAGTAACACTTTTATCTGTGAGCTATTACTTACTAATTCTTAGTTAATAGTAGTTACTAGATTGTTAATAAACTTTTTCAGTAGTTCTCTGGGAAGTATTAAAAAAATAGTAGTTATTGATTACTTAATAGTGAACTACCACTTTTGTCTGTGCGCTATTACTTACTAGTTCATTAATCAGAGTTTCTTGTTAGTTAATAATAGTTACTAGATTGGTAATATTGTGTTACTCATTAGTTCTTGTGTAGTTATTCATTAACGAAGGAACCGTATTCTAAAGTGTTACCGGAAAGTTGTTTTAACCGCGTAAAGGCGTCAGTACACTCAGTTTTTCAAGGTCAAATCCTCCCGTGTTAATCTATCTCTCCTGACTGCTTTGTCAGACAAAATGGCGGATGGCGAAGTATGATTGGTCAGATCACCTGTCAATCAAGCTCCCTGAGAAAGGTCAATTGTAGGTTATGATTTATGGCCAAAATTGCCAGTAAGTTGCAGTACGTTTTACAGTAATTTACACTAATTTACAATGTACAAACAGATATGGTGGATCTTTATGCAAAGTGCACTTTATGCGCTTAGATCGTTAAAATAGGCCCATAGTGTTTCTGCTCTTGGCTGACATGTGGCATTGCTATGGGCTGCTTGTGGCCCAGATCTGAGATTTGGGAGTGAGCCAGCCAAGGGCCGTCATTCATTCCATTTGGGACGTCACAATGTCGCTATGTGGGTCGAGTTTCCAATTTTCAGCTGCTTTATCGCTTTTTTCTTGCTTGAGCGATACACAATTGTTCTCTGAAAACACTATTTCAATTGTAACAAACACCCGATGATCAAGAGTCCAACTGAAGCAAATACTGATCACCATAATGATTGAATTAATGAATTAATGATGACTCAAAATTAGACATTTTCAGTAAAACATCAACATCTAAACCTCTGTTTATTTTTTGCTGGTAAAGCTGTTAATGGATGTCAGTGATAAAAACAAAACAAAAAAAACAGAAAATGACTGCAACAAAACCATGTTTTTCTACCCAGTTGCAACCAACACAGGAAAAAACAAACGTACAAACGATTCTTATAATGAATTGTTCAAAAATTCTTGTGTCGACACGCGCAATGGAAGACAAGGGTGGGGTGAGAAGTTGCTCATTATTATTTAAAGAGACCTTTAAAGACCCAGTTAGACCCAGTTAGATGATGCCCTAGGATCGCGTGTAACCCTACCCCAGAACTAAACCTACCCGTGTCATCTAACTGACGCTTTACTTCAGCCATAGGATCGCGTCATGTAACTGGAGAGCCTAAAGCGTCAAATATTGAAGCATAGTCAAAGGTATGCGTTGACATTTAATGAAATTAAGCTGGAATCACTTCTATGAAGGATTATGTCGTATATGCTCATTTTAATTAATGAAACTGAACAAAGAGCTAAAATCATATATTTTTTTTGTTGATATGTCTTCACCAGGTCTACCATTTTCACAGTACAACCGTCATATTGATCATCAACTGAATTCGATGCCATATCCAATTGATATATCTTTCCTTCAACAGAAGCAGCGCTGTGATCCTGCAGCAACCGAAATCATAATGATCACATCATCAGTATTGTCATCATCATGTCATACTAGAACACGAGCTTACCTGTCCTAGAAGACTGAAAATGAATGATCTGCAGCATCTTGATTCAGTCAAATCCCTCAGATGATCTAGTAGATGATCTAGTGAAGAACAGACGATGAAAGCAACTGCATCTCACAAATATTAAACCAGTCACTGCAATAGAGCCTCGCCACAATCTGTTATTTTCAGCCAAATTGCATAATCATGTCAAAATTTAACCTGC
This sequence comes from Pimephales promelas, assembly GCF_016745375.1. Next base: position 467,836 of record NW_024121208.1, on the reverse strand, counting down.
GATGTTCACAGATGACAATGTAATATATAGAGGAGAATATCAGAACAAATATTTTCTCATTGCCAGACGACACCAGCGATCTTCAAAGTAATGGCTCGTTTCCACTGAGTGGTACGGTACGGTACAGTTCGCTTCGGTACGCAATTATTTGCGTTTCCACTGTCAAAAGTTGTGAATGGTGCCCAAATGGGACTCACTAAAGTACAGGGGTTTCAGTCCGGGTAGACCTGAGTGCAAAAATGGAGACTCTAGACCCTTCCAGAGCTGAGATATTGAGATATTTATAATGGCATAAATGCTACGTGGGATCTCAATATCTCAGCTCTGGAAGGGTCTAGAGCCTCCATTTTTGCACTCAGGTCTAAGTCTCATGGTCCTCTATCAGAATCCAGAGTTTCAAGAAGATTGGAGACACTAAAAATTTCAACCCCCCCCCCCAAAAAAAAAAACGACAGTGTTACCCCTGTCGTTTTTTTTTTTTTTTGGTGCGAAAATTCTGATAGAGGGCCATAAGACTTAGACCTGAGTGCAAATATGGAGGCTCTAGACCCTTCCAGAGCTGAGATATTGAGATATTTATAATGGCATAAATGCCACTTGGGATCTCAATGTCTCAGCTCTGGAAGGGTCTAGAGCCTCCATTTTTGCACTCAGGTTTAAGTCTCATGGCCCTCTATCAGAATCCAGAGTTTCAAGAAGATTGGAGAAACTCAAAATTTCGACCCCCCCCCCCCCCCCAAAAAAAAAATGACAGTGTCCTGTCCCTGTCCCTGTCGTTTTTTTTTTTTGTGCGAAAAAATACGTTTCTCCAATCTTCTTGAAACTCTGGATTCTGATAGAGGGCCATGGGACTTAGACCTGAGTGCAAAAATGGAGGCTCTAGGCCCTTCCAGACCTGAGATATTGAGATATTTATAATGGCATAAATGCTACGTGGGATCTCAATATCTCAGCTCTGGAAGGGTCTAGAGTCTCCATTTTTGCACTCAGGTCTAAGTCTCATGGTCCTCTATCAGAATCCAGAGTTTCAAGAAGATTGGAGACACTAAAAATTTCAACCCCCCCAAAAAAAACCACAGTGTTAACCCTGTCGTTTTTTTTTTTTGGTGCGAAAAAATAAGTTTCTCCAATCTTCTTGAAACTCTGGATTCTGATAGAGGACCATGAGACTTAAACCTGAGTGCAAAAATGGAGGCTCTAGACCCTTCCAGAGCTGATATATTGAGATCGCACGTAACATTTATGCCATTATAATATATCTCAATATCTCAGCTCTGGAAGGGTCTAGAGCAGAGCCGGCTCTAGGTTATTTGGCGCCCACAACATTTGAGGTCGGAAAGTTCAATCTGGACTTGTTCCGTTGAGAAGCAAGTTTGCCGAACCAAAGCTGTTCGGACCACTCAAATTGTCAGGGTGGGCTTTATACGATGATGGACAGATGATCAATTGTAACGTAATCATCCACATCACCAAAGAGCGCTTGTGTTGAATTTGTTTACAATTAAGAATGGCTGCCACTGGAGAATTTAGATGTGTAGATTCCGCCATCGCGTCTGTTATAGAAGATGTAGACACCGCAGTCATTTTAAAAGACAAACAGAGAACCGCGATCAAGGCATTTGTCGATTGGAAAGATGAATGAAGAACATGCGTTTTAGGTCTATCCAATGAGTAGGTCTGTCGAGTGCAGAGGCATTTTCTTTCCACAGCCCAGTGGAGCAGAATCAGACTCGCATTCTGACAGGAAGGTCAGGCTAATTCAGTGTTGCTCCTAACCAAAATTTAAGTTTTAGTTTTCATTTAGCCCAAAAATGTATTTAATCAACACTTTTTAATGATATTATTATAGAATATATAGAATTTTCTACTCCAACTCATTGTTGAAATATACGTAGACATTTTAAAAACATTGACTGTAAATATAACTTGTTTTCATGACAGATTTATTCAAACATACACATAATAATCAAGACTTCACTAACCGGTTAAAGTATAGTACATATAGCAAAATGCTCCCCGTCTTGCTATGGTAAATATTGCATTGTTTGAAAGTGGTTTTATTTACATCTTTCCGCGGTTTAAATTCTAAGCGATTACATGAGACATTATGCATTTCACTAAGTTGTACTGTTTTATACTTCCTGATGTTTATTTAATGCTATAATTGGTAGTAAAGAGAATGTATCCTGCTGTGATGTAAACACCCTGTGTGTGTGTGTGCAGGCGATGATCAGAAATCAGAATCCAGAGTTTTGAGAAGATTGGAGAAACTTAATTTTTCGCCCGAAAAAAACCCCGAAAGGGGTACCACTGTCGTTTTTCTTTTTTGGGTCGAATTTTTGAGTTTCGATATTTCAGCTCTGGAAGGGTCTAGAGCCTCCATTTTTGCACTCAGGCTTAAGTCTCATGGCAATCTATCAGAATTCAGAGGTTTGAGAAGATTGGAGAAACTTAATTTTTCGCCCCCCCCCAAAAAAAACGAAAGGGGTACCACTGTCGTTTTTTTTTCGGGTCGAATTTCTGAGTTTCGATATCTCAGCTCTGGAAGGGTCTAGAGCCTCCATTTTTGCAATCAGGTTTAAGTCTCATGGCCCTCTATCAGAATCCAGAGTTTTGAGAAGATTGGAGAAACTTAATTTTTCGCCCCCCCCCAAAAAAACGAAAGGGGTACCACTGTCGTTTTTTTTTGGGTCAAATTTTTGAGTTTCGATATCTCAGCTCTGGAAGGGTCTAGAGCCTCCATTTTTGCACTCAGGTTTAAGTCTCATGGCCCTCTATCAGAATCTAGAGTTTGAGAAGATTGGAGAAACTTAATTTTTCGCCCAAAAAAAAACCGTAAGGGGTACCACTGTCGTTTTTTTTTTTGGTCGAAATTTTTGAGTTTCGATATCTCAGCTCTGGAAGGGTCTAGAGCCTCCATTTTTGCACTCAGGTTAAGTCTCATGGCCCTCTATCAGAATCCAGAGTTTTGAGAAGATTGGAGAAACTTAATTTTTCGCCCCCCAAAAAAAAACGAAGGGGTACCACTGTCGTTTTTTTTTCGGGTCGAATTTTTGAGTTTCGATATCTCAGCTCTGGAAGGGTCTAGAGCCTCCATTTTTGCACTCAGGTTTAAGTCTCATGGCCCTCTATCAGAATCCAGAGTTTTGAGAAGATTGGAGAAACTTAATTTTTCGCCCCCAAAAAAAAACGTAAAGGGTACCACTGTCGTTTTTTTTTTTGGGTCGAAATTTTTGAGTTTCGATATCTCAGCTCTGGAAGGGTCTAGAGCCTCCATTTTTGCACTCAGGTTTAAGTCTCATGGCCCTCTATCAGAATCCAGAGTTTTGAGAAGATTGGAGAAACTTAATTTTTCGCCCAAAAAAAAAAACGTAAGGGGTAACACTGTCGTTTTTTTTCGGGTCGAAATTTTGAGTTTCGATATCTCAGCTCTGGAAGGGTCTAGAGCCTCCATTTTTGCACTCAGGTGTAAGTCTCAGTGCCCTCTATCAGAATCCAGAGTTTTGAGAAGATTGGGGATACTTATTTTTCGCCCAAAAAAAAAAAAACGTAGGGGTAACACTGTCGTTTTTTTTTTTCGGGTCGAAATTTTGAGTTTCGATATCTCAGCTCTGGAAGGGTCTAGAGCCTCCATTTTTGCACTCAGGTGTAAGTCTCAGTGCCCTCTATCAGAATCCAGAGTTTCGAGAAGATTGGGGATACTAAATTTTTTCGCCAAAAAAAAAACGTAAGGGCTGTCGTTTTTTTTTTCGGGTCGAAATTTTGAGTTTCGATATCTCAGCTCTGGAAGGGTCTAGAGCCTCCATTTTTGCACTCAGGTGTAAGTCTCATGCCCTCTATCAGAATCCAGAGTTTGAGAAAGATTGGGATACTTAATTTTTCGCCCAAAAAAAAAAAACGTAAGGGGTAACACTGTCGTTTTTTTTTTCGGGTCGAAATTTTGAGTTTCGATATCTCAGCTCTGGAAGGGTCTAGAGCCTCCATTTTTGCACTCAGGTGTAAGTCTCAGTGCCCTCTATCAGAATCCAGAGTTTCGAGAAGATTGGGATACTAATTTTTCGCCCAAAAAAAAACGTAAGGGGTAACACTGTCGTTTTTTTTTCGGGTCGAAATTTTGAGTTTCGATATCTCAGCTCTGGAAGGGTCTAGAGCCTCCATTTTTGCACTCAGGTGTAAGTCTCATGCCCTCTATCAGAATCCAGAGTTTCGAGAAGATTGGGATAACTAAATTTTTCGCCCAAAAAAAAAACGTAAGGGGTAACACTGTCGTTTTTTTTTCGGGTCGAAATTTTGAGTTTCGATATCTCAGCTCTGGAAGGGTCTAGAGCCTCCATTTTTGCACTCAGGTGTAAGTCTCATGCCCTCTATCAGAATCCAGAGTTTCGAGAAGATTGGGGATACTTAATTTTTCGCCCAAAAAAAAAAACGTAAGGGGTAACACTGTCGTTTTTTTTTCGGGTCGAAATTTTGAGTTTCGATATCTCAGCTCTGGAAGGGTCTAGAGCCTCCATTTTTGCACTCAGGTGTAAGTCTCAGTGCCCTCTATCAGAATCCAGAGTTTTGAGAAGATTGGGGATACTTAATTTTTCGCCCAAAAAAAAAAAAACGTAAGGGGTAACACTGTCGTTTTTTTTCGGGTCGAAATTTTGAGTTTCGATATCTCAGCTCTGGAAGGGTCTAGAGCCTCCATTTTTGCACTCAGGTGTAAGTCTCAGTGCCTCTATCAGAATCCAGAGTTTTGAGAAGATTGGGATACTTAATTTTTCGCCAAAAAAAAAAAACGTAAGGGGTAACACTGTCGTTTTTTTTTTCGGGTCGAAATTTTGAGTTTCGATATCTCAGCTCTGGAAGGGTCTAGAGCCTCCATTTTTGCACTCAGGTGTAAGTCTCATGCCCTCTATCAGAATCCAGAGTTTCGAGAAGATTGGGGATACTTAATTTTTCGCCCAAAAAAAAAAACGTAAGGGTAACACTGTCGTTTTTTTTCGGGTCGAAATTTTTGAGTTTCGATATCTCAGCTCTGGAAGGTCTAGAGCCTCCATTTTTGCACTCAGGTGTAAGTCTCAGTGCCCTCTATCAGAATCCAGAGTTTCGAGAAGATTGGGGATACTTAATTTTTCGCCCAAAAAAAAAAAACGTAAGGGGTAACACTGTCGTTTTTTTTCGGGTCGAAATTTTGAGTTTCGATATCTCAGCTCTGGAAGGGTCTAGAGCCTCCATTTTTGCACTCAGGTGTAAGTCTCAGTGCCCTCTATCAGAATCCAGAGTTTCGAGAAGATTGGGGATACTTAATTTTTTCGCCCAAAAAAAAAACGTAAGGGGTAACACTGTCGTTTTTTTTTCGGGTCGAAATTTTGAGTTTCGATATCTCAGCTCTGGAAGGGTCTAGAGCCTCCATTTTTGCACTCAGGTGTAAGTCTCAGTGCCCTCTATCAGAATCCAGAGTTTTCGAGAAGATTGGGGATACTTAATTTTTCGCCCAAAAAAAAAAACGTAAGGGGTAACACTGTCGTTTTTTTTTCGGGTCGAAATTTTGAGTTTCGATATCTCAGCTCTGGAAGGGTCTAGAGCCTCCATTTTTGCACTCAGGTGTAAGTCTCATGTGCCCTCTATCAGAATCCAGAGTTTCGAGAAGATTGGGATACTTAATTTTTCGCCCCAAAAAAAAAAACGTAAGGGGTAACACTGTCGTTTTTTTTTTCGGGTCGAAATTTTGAGTTTCGATATCTCAGCTCTGGAAGGGTCTAGAGCCTCCATTTTTGCACTCAGGTGTAAGTCTCAGTGCCCTCTATCAGAATCCAGAGTTTCGAGAAGATTGGGGATACTTAATTTTTCGCCAAAAAAAAAAAACGTAAGGGGTACACTGTCGTTTTTTTTTTTCGGGTCGAAATTTTGAGTTTCGATATCTCAGCTCTGGAAGGGTCTAGAGCCTCCATTTTTGCACTCAGGTGTAAGTCTCAGTGCCCTCTATCAGAATCCAGAGTTTCGAGAAGATTGGGATACTTAATTTTTCGCCCAAAAAAAAAACGTAAGGGGTAACACTGTCGTTTTTTTTTTCGGCGAAATTTTGAGTTTCGATATCTCAGCTCTGGAAGGGTCTAGAGCCTCCATTTTTGCACTCAGGTGTAAGTCTCAGTGCCCTCTATCAGAATCCAGAGTTTCGAGAAGATTGGGGATACTTAATTTTTCGCCAAAAAAAAAAAACGTAAGGGGTAACACTGTCGTTTTTTTTTCGGGTCGAAATTTTGAGTTTCGATATCTCAGCTCTGGAAGGGTCTAGAGCCTCCATTTTTGCACTCAGGTGTAAGTCTCAGTGCCCTCTATCAGAATCCAGAGTTTCGAGAAGATTGGGGAATACTTAATTTTTCGCCCCAAAAAAAAACGTAAGGGGTAACACTGTCGTTTTTTTTTCGGGTCGAAATTTTGAGTTTCGATATCTCAGCTCTGGAAGGGTCTAGAGCCTCCATTTTTGCACTCAGGTGTAAGTCTCAGTGCCCTCTATCAGAATCCAGAGTTTTGAGAAGATTGGGATACTTAATTTTTCGCCCAAAAAAAAAAACGTAAGGGGTAACACTGTCGTTTTTTTTCGGTCGAAATTTTGAGTTTCGATATCTCAGCTCTGGAAGGGTCTAGAGCCTCCATTTTTGCGCTCAGGTGTAAGTCTCAGTGGCCTCTATCAGAATCCAGAGTTTCGAGAAGATTGGATACTTAATTTTTCGCCCAAAAAAAAAACGTAAGGGGTAACACTGTCGTTTTTTTTTCGGGTCGAAATTTTGAGTTTCGATATCTCAGCTCTGGAAGGGTCTAGAGCCTCCATTTTTGCGCTCAGGTGTAAGTCTCAGTGCCCTCTATCAGAATCCAGAGTTTCGAGAAGATTGGGATACTTAATTTTTTCCCCAAAAAAAAAACGTAAGGGGTAACACTGTCGTTTTTTTTTCGGGTCGAAATTTTGAGTTTCGATATCTCAGCTCTGGAAGGGTCTAGAGCCTCCATTTTTGCACTCAGGTGTAAGTCTCAGTGCCCTCTATCAGAATCCAGAGTTGAGAAGATTGGGGATACTTAATTTTTCGCGCCCAAAAAAAAAAAAACGTAAGGGGTAACACTGTCGTTTTTTTTCGGGTCGAAATTTTGAGTTTCGATATCTCAGCTCTGGAAGGGTCTAGAGCCTCCATTTTTGCGCTCAGGTGTAAGTCTCAGTGCCCTCTATCAGAATCCAGAGTTTCGAGAAGATTGGGGATACTAAATTTTTCGCCCAAAAAAAAAACGTAAGGGGTAACACTGTCGTTTTTTTTTTCGGGTCGAATTTTGAGTTTCGATATCTCAGCTCTGGAAGGGTCTAGAGCCTCCATTTTTGCACTCAGGTGTAAGTCTCAGTGCCCTCTATCAGAATCCAGAGTTTCGAGAAGATTGGGGTACTTAATTTTTCGCCCAAAAAAAAAAACGTAAGGGGTAACACTGTCGTTTTTTTTCGGGTCGAAATTTTGAGTTTCGATATCTCAGCTCTGGAAGGGTCTAGAGCCTCCATTTTTGCACTCAGGTGTAAGTCTCAGTGCCCTCTATCAGAATCCAGAGTTTCGAGAAGATTGGGGATACTTAATTTTTCGCCAAAAAAAAAAAACGTAAGGGGTAACACTGTCGTTTTTTTTTCGGGTCGAAATTTTGAGTTTCGATATCTCAGCTCTGGAAGGGTCTAGAGCCTCCATTTTTGCACTCAGGTGTAAGTCTCAGTGCCCTCTATCAGAATCCAGAGTTTCGAGAAGATTGGGGATACTTAATTTTTCGCCCAAAAAAAAAAACGTAAGGGGTAACACTGTCGTTTTTTTTTCGGGTCGAAATTTTGAGTTTCGATATCTCAGCTCTGGAAGGGTCTAGAGCCTCCATTTTTGCACTCAGGTGTAAGTCTCAGTGCCCTCTATCAGAATCCAGAGTTTCGAGAAGATTGGGGATACTTAATTTTTCGCCCAAAAAAAAAAACGTAAGGGGTAACACTGTCGTTTTTTTTTCGGGTCGAAATTTTGAGTTTCGATATCTCAGCTCTGGAAGGGTCTAGAGCCTCCATTTTTGCACTCAGGTGTAAGTCTCATGCCCTCTATCAGAATCCAGAGTTTCGAGAAGATTGGGGATACTTAATTTTTCGCCCAAAAAAAAAAAACGTAAGGGGTAACACTGTCGTTTTTTTTTCGGGTCGAAATTTTGAGTTTCGATATCTCAGCTCTGGAAGGGTCTAGAGCCTCCATTTTTGCACTCAGGTGTAAGTCTCAGTGCCCTCTATCAGAATCCAGAGTTTTGAGAAGATTGGGGATACTTAATTTTTCGCCCAAAAAAAAAAAACGTAAGGGGTAACACTGTCGTTTTTTTTTTTCGGGTCGAAATTTTGAGTTTCGATATCTCAGCTCTGGAAGGGTCTAGAGCCTCCATTTTTGCACTCAGGTGTAAGTCTCAGTGCCCTCTATCAGAATCCAGAGTTTCGAGAAGATTGGGGATACTTAATTTTTCGCCCAAAAAAAAACGTAAGGGGTAACACTGTCGTTTTTTTTTTCGGGTCGAAATTTTGAGTTTCGATATCTCAGCTCTGGAAGGGTCTAGAGCCTCCATTTTTGCGCTCAGGTGTAAAGTCTCAGTGCCTCTAT
>NW_024121208.1:388833-458706 GCF_016745375.1 Pimephales promelas | reverse complement strand
TTGTAAAGCAGGACAAAAAACAAACAAACATCCATCTTGAATGTTAAGAGGGTTTTCTGAGAGCTGTGAACAAATTTGAAGGCACTAAAAACTCATTAAGAGTTACATTTAATTATAATCCCCCCTCTTTCTTTCTCTCCCCGTCCTCCTCATCCACATGAATTCGGGGGTTACCAATTACATTTTATACATTTAATAATGTATGGCTCTGTTCATTTTGTGTAAAAAATAAAAATCCAACTTAGAATGGCTTGTGTTTCATCATATTTGAACAAAGCATGTTCTTTTTCAACCCATTCTGTTATGCTGAGCAGATGTGGCATCCCCTCTGCATGTGTTTTCAGAAAACAGAGGCTCTGGGGAAATTCATCCAGCGAATGACTACTTTGCCTATCTATACTTTTGTTTTAATAAAGAAAGCAGTTACAGCCTCACTATGCTGTGTTTCGAATGATAAGCACCCACTCTTAGAACGAGAAATGTTTGACCAGATGGAACGCAGCACTACATAGAGAGGGGATTTGCAAGTGAAATGAAAGATACATGTTGGGAATGGATGAACAAAAGCGAGAGCAACTGTAGCTTTAAGAAGAAAAGGTTCTATATGGAACTTTCTGTTAGGCGCTTCCATCATGGGACTGTTTTATGGGTTTAGTTTTTTTATGAATTAAACTGATTATAAACCTACTTTAAATACCTAAATGTTAACATGAAGTATTATGAAATAATTTAAGACATTTCTCCTTATATAGATTTTTTTTTGGCATATAGGGTTCTATAGAACTCTAGGGTTATGTATAGAAGCCAGGAACTACAGTGAACCCCCCCCCCCCCCCCCCAAAAAAAAACCAAAAAACAAAACAAAAAAAAAAAACAAAAAAATATAATAAATAAATAAATTCATAGAGTTATCTACTCTCCATTTCTATGGAGATAGGAACCTTTTAGCTGATGATTTTACTTTTGAGATGTTTGGCATTTTTATCATGCATCCTCAGGCATGATGTTATTAATGAGTTCACTTGTGATGTCTTTTAATTTGATGAATAATTAACTTCACCTTTTATCATTTGGGTTGCGCTGCACTGGTGGCTGGTGTGATGTGAAGCAATCCAAACCCGCCTCTTTCTTAGAAACTTAATTAGTCCATGTGAAATTTAACTCAATCAGATTAATTAAAGTTGATGCAGATTTATCTGCTGTTAATTAAACAAGTTCCCTTTCAAATCTCTGCCCGGTGGCATCTCTGCTTTTTGTGAGGACTTAAGAAGGTTGGAAGGATTTACGCTTACATTTGAGAAACATTCTGTAAAGATAGTTGCTGTTATTCTATAAGGGAGAAAATGAGAGGCGAATATTGAATATTGAGTTTTTCTAATACATCTGGAGGTATACAGGTGGGCGATATGACCATCTCATTACAATATCATTTTATGACGAGTCGTTTTATTTCATGATAACAATATATATATAACTTATATATATATATATATATATAAGTTTTTTGCTTTAAAAAAAGGTTTTTATGAAATCAAAATTATTATGAAATTTCATAATTCTATTCACTAATTTCAATATCACAAAAAACGAATTCTATAGTTCAGTGGTTCTCAAAGTGGGGTCCGCGAAATAATTTACAACCTAACGTTTTTTTTCATGATATGAGTCATGTTTTCTTTATCATCTGAAAACATGCTGTTTATTCCTAGGCTAAGTAACTTATATAAAGCATTTAACATAAAACAATACAAAGTAGACACTTAAAGTTTTCTATAGATAGATAATCTATGTCTTTGCGTCAAGTAGACTATTCGCTGCTGTTGATTTTGCGGGACGTGCGCCAGAAAGGAGACAGAGAGACGGCATGAACCCGCATCCGGTTCTTTTCTGTATTTTTAAAAGGCATGACATTTTGTAGTCATTTATAATGTAGCCTATACACAAATAAAAAAATGGACACTTTACCGTTTCGGATGATGCACTCTTGTCTTATCTATGACCATAAATAAGAGTATTCCTGTTTCCACTGCTGAGGAAAAATTCCCATGTAATCGCGCGCCGGCGTCTCGCGTGCGCGCACAATAGTCAGTTCTAGCACTGCTACTGTAGATTTGACATTAGAAGTCTGATCATTATCAAAATAAAAGTGCAGCATAGTGACAGGGCCGTACCCACAACTGAGGTTGCAAGGATGCACATCGCGATGATACTGACCTTCTCGTCTGAGGTGCTTCAGCAGACTAACAACGATAGCTCGTCAATGTCAAAATGTTTGAGTCGGAGTGAACTCAAAGTTCCCCGCACGACGTTTCAGTCAACGGTCATAAAGTGCGAGATAAGATGTAGGCCTTAATTAACATAAACTAAACAGCTGTTTTAGATAAAAGTTTTAAAAAACGACTGAAACAATCAGTTTGCAAAGTATTAATCAAGCTCAACTTTAACAAAGGAAAAAGCAGGTCAATAGAAACATACTGTGCCCATGAGATTAACATTATGGATTCATATATTTCAACCCGGTCTCAACCGAAATCGTCATATAACTGACGTTTTGGGACGTCTTTTGACCATACGTCAATATTCACCTTTTTAGGGCCCCCTTAAACGTCGGTAGATGAGGTTATGGGATCCTAACTCTACCCCATACCTAAACTTAACCCTAACCCTAACCCGTCACCTAACTGACGTTAAAGGTAAAGCGTCAGTTGTATGACGGCCCGGGATCGCCATCTACCGACGTTTAAGGGGGCCCTAAAAAGGCGGATATTGACGTATGGTCAAAAGACGTCCCAAAACGTCAGTTATATGACGATTTGGGATGAGACTGTGTTATATATTTAACATATACTGTATGTTTTTTTTAGCTAATTACAGTAGCTCAAATTAACAACGCACGCACCTATTAAACATAATGCCATTATCATTGTATTTATAGACGAATCCGACGAGCGTTCATGTGTAGGCTGCCATCTTGTGGCGACGCCATTACTGAGCTGTTACACCAGCATAGACATATATGCACCGGTATGTAAACAAACCTCGGAGATAAGGTGATAACGCACCCGACAGCTACAGCCAGGCAGACTTGTTGGGTTGATGATGTTAGACATTGGCCTCAAGTCACAGATGAAGGTACAAACGATCTTACAGATTATTTATGAAAATAGCTTGGCAAGCAAGCTAGGCTAACGTTTGCTACCGAGGAAACAAAAAAGATCTGTCCATTTGGCAACAATAAATAAATAAATAAATGAAATCAAATAAACAATTTCATGTTTTTCATTTGTGTCCATTATTTATCTAATTTTTACATTGCAACGGGCAAGGGTAAGGTAACGTTACAGCTAGAAAGTATACACAATATCGACCAACTACTGTTTTTAAACCATGGAAAGAGGTCAATATAACAGCAGGAGAACAATTATGTCACATAACGTTACATTCAGCTCAGGAAAGCCATTTAATGACCACAGCATGTAAATTGAATAGAAAAAATAACAAGAGAGGAGATTTTGCTGATCATTATATCACACATTTATTATATTTTTTTACTTATGTCATTAAATAATTGTTATTATACGCGAATGTCCACGTCTTGTACTCGCCCAGGAAATCTGTGTAAACCGTACGCACCAGACAGGGGCAGTCGACCCGGGGTATTCACAATGTTTTCTCTTCAAAATTGAAATTTTACTGCCACCATTGAAACAATTTATAACAGAAACTGTTTACCCACTCGACATTATACAAGGGCTAACGTTGTAACGTTAGTGACAGTCCTAAATCGCGAGCTGTTTATTCCAGTGGACGCAAGTTGCAACTAAAACAATAGAAGGCAATGGCGCAACGCTACCCAGCAACAGCTCAGTAATGGCGCCCGCTTACTTCCGGTAGTTTCGCCGGATTCGTCTATAGGCTTGGGCTTTATTTGTGTGCAGAATAGGCCTAATTATTGAAACATTTCTCTTTTAAGGCCATTCCTGATTGGAATATGTGATTGTGTTTCGTGACATCTTGACAAAAAAAAAAAAAAAAAATGTATGCCACTGACTGACATGCTTCTACTAAATCTATAGTTATCCAATTGTGGGGCATTAAAACACCTTAAAATGCACATGTGTAGATCAAGAACATCAAAAATTACTAAGTGAGGGATCCTAAGTGATTCCTAGCAAGATCACTTTCGTTACCTCAGTTGGCTATTTAGAAATTCCTGCATAGTACCCTGGGTGGAGACCATTCATTTTGTGCAAAAATATTTCATTTGCCGCTCACACATTAACTTTGTGCTCAATAACTGTTATAAATATGAGGGGGGTCCTTGGAATTTTTTTTCTCCTGAAAGGGGTCCCTGGCACCAAAATGTTTGAGAACCCCTGCTATAGTTAATAAAAAACATTCAAGCCTACTGAAAACAAGTAACAATCAGGGATAAAATAAGAACAAGGAAACAAGCAACAGGACAACAAACTACAACAAAACAAAGAAATAGACATACTGGAAAGACTTCAAGCACTAGAAGTGCATGAGAAATACTACATAAATCGTATAAAGTAATCAAATATAGAAAAAACATGGCGTAGTCTTAACTAATTAAATATACATTTATTCTTATTAAATCCACAGTTAAGTGATTCAGTCCAGAGCAGTGAGTTCACCCATTTCACCCTGTTCAACAATAACCTTTATTGAAAGTGGATCATATATGTAGTCGAAATGTAAAATAATTTTTGAATTTGGTGCCCTCTTGACAGAGAAAAGACAGAAAATACCCGAAGGGCGCATTTGTATAGCAGACAACAACTCCCACAATGCACCACATTGCACAGCTCTGCAAGCCACACCCACTAATCCAGAACAGCGCAAATAGAGAAATCACTCTTCCGTCTACAAGGCTAACGTTTGCTGTCACTAGAATTTGAAATTCATTTCACACAAAATCACAAAATTATTTGGCTTTCCCTTGTTTTTGCCAAATAAGACGGCAGAAATGACTTTATGCGCTCGCATCTCTTAAGAGTTCTCTTTATCTGCTTATTGCTCTTCAACAGTTTAAAATCACCTGTTTATAAACCGCAATGCTTTAAAATGTATGCAAACGATAAGCTTTCGTGACAGCACAGCAAAATCTATAAGCGTTTGACACATTTCTAGTTAATCGCATCTATCGCTCACCCTGGAGGCCTGAACTCTTTGGCTATCATAAAAGCATTACTTTTCCATTAAAGAATGTTCTTGGCCTGCTATGCAGTTCTTTATCACTGCTTCTACACTATAGTTCCCTTTTTAAGTCATCATCAAGAATATTGCAACATCTCTCTGAAAATTATGTCATCTTCTGTGATCAAAAAAGAACATTTGGTGTTATCTGCATGAGATTCATACTGTTCAAGAATCATCCTTAGATCATTAAAGTGCAGAAATCTTTCTGGAATTGGAAAGCATGCATGATGAGTTTATCATAAACAGCCTCTTGGCAAAGCTGGGATTTTGCTGATTTTTTTCTTTATTACTGCAGCTTCTAAACTAACACAGTCTCATCCCAAATCGTCATATAACTGACGTTTTGGGACGTATTTTGACCATACGTCAATATCCGCCTTTTTAGGGCCCCCTTAAACGTCGGTAGATGGCGATCCCGGGCCGTCATACAACTGACGCTTTACCTTTAACGTCAGTTAGGTGACGGGTTAGGGTTAGGGTTAAGTTTAGGTATGGGGTAGAGTTAGGATCCCATAACCTCATCTACCGACGTTTAAGGGGGCCCTAAAAAGGTGAATATTGACGTATGGTCAAAAGACGTCCCAAAACGTCAGTTATATGACGATCTAAACTGCTTTGTGAATGCTGATATGTGCACAAACTATATCCAGGGACGGTTTAAAAATCGTACAATGAAAGCAGAAGAGATCAGAGTGTAAACAAAGATTATATTCATTGAAGTAGAACACAGCTGTGCAAATGATGCGACCAAAGTTATGAAAACATGCAAGAGGCCAAATTGGCCCATACCTGTAAACTGTGCAGAATGACTGTATGCAAATTTATTTTATTAAAAACACAATGAGCTTAGAATTTCATGAGGTCATGTTCAATGAAAGAAGGTGTGAAAAATATTCTTCACAGGATGCTGATTGTCAACCCCGGGATATCAAAGTTATTGTGATAAATCTTATTAGAACGAAAGTCTTACGGGTTTGGAACGACGTAATTAATTCAATTAACAGAATTTTCATTTTTGGGTAAACTTTTTAATGCATTTTATCTTAGATGATAAATACCAACATGGTTTATATATAATATAACACTAAAGTGGTGGCAAAGAGAAAATGTTTGATCCCAGCTTGGCATAAAAATGGCTTTTTTTAAAGCTTTTTATATTGTATGCCATATTGTGTCCTTCCCTTCCTCGTAAGGAGATGAGTGCACTTTAACTGCTTTATTATCATAAAGTGTTGAAATGATAAAGGCTTATAATAGAGCCAAGAACTCTGATGATTGCATCGCACAGATTCATTTGTTATTCTATAGCAGATGTGAATATCAGAACATGATGTTAAGAGATTTCTTTTCTTTATCTGCAGTTCAGAGGGATGTCAATCCGAAAAAGGAGTGGGTTTCTCGTTCTTCTATCCCATTTGTGCGTTCCCCGAGGCTGAGTGAGTTCCCGACCCGAAAATAATTCAAGCAGGATGTACTGTAGGCCCTCCTAATAACTACACAATCAATAATGGTGTGGAAAATAGTATTTTACATCAGCTTTTCCCTTTCTCTAATCAATAGCTTACAGTTTTAAGAGAAGATCCGTAGATGTTTTAAAATGTCAAATATGCTTATCTGTGCGTTCTACAGAAAGCCATTAGTGATATCTTCTTTGCTCAGTATATACTGACACAATGAGAGATTAGTTTAAATGAAATCAGTGCATGTTAATTGAAATTTCTGGCCATCAGTGGGGCAAGTAATTAGTTTGCTGTTCCAGATGACCTTCAAGCATGTCTTCACTTGGATTCGAAGCAATTTATAGAATCAACGTTTTATTGAATTTGGGTAACACTTTTTTTAAGGGGATTTAGTTTGTTTTTAGGGATTTACTCAAATAACTTACTGTACACTGTAAAAATGAATACGACTGAATATGTTAAATCTAATCAATAAAATTGAGGCAACAGATTACATATTATTGATTAAATTTAACAAATTAGAATTGAGTTATAAGTAACCAAATTACTGAATTACCTAAAAGTTAAGCATTTAAAATGAGCCAAATTTACACATATTTCTGAACAAAAATATCGGAATAAAAGCCTGATGTCAAAGATTAAGTAAGACCTCTTTTTTTATTGCCATCTTTGAAGACACCTGATGGTTAACAAGCAGAATCACTGACGGAGAAAACCGTAATTTTAAGTCACCATTATGGAGATCAGTGTGTGTTTTAGTTGGCCTCTTGACCCTTAACTCATTAACTTTAGAAGTTTCAGCCTTATTTCTTTAAAGCAACACCGTGGAATTTTTCCTCTGCGGTCGCCCTACAGGTTGGAAGCAGAATTGTCCGTTACCGCTGTGGTAAATAATGTAGCCTATACCGCATCCTACCGTCGCAAGCACACTCGCTGTTTATCCAGCCCTGGCTTTGGAATGAATGATGTCCACACACATGGTAGAGTATGTTGCATGATTTCATGAAAGGATGATGTATTGCGACATCAGGAACGAAGAAAAACGAAATAATGACTATTGTAGTGCTTGGTGTAAAGCAGTCGAATTTGTTCTTTTTGTGGTCAGGTTACAACCCGAACCCCGGAGTTCCGTAGTGCCAGTAAAAGCGATACAGACCCCGTCAGGCTATGGCAGAAGTGCCATAAGATAAGATTTTGGAAACATTATTTTAACCCCCTCAGACCTGAATTATGTTTCAAGTTTCTGAAAAATATAAAAGTACATTTTCCTAGCTCATGAGGTTTCTATAAATGAAAACAAATGAATATATATATATATATATATATAATATATATATATATATATATATATATAATTGCTTTCATTGTGATTATTTTTGTCCATTCCAATGGACATCAGGTCAAAACAGGTGTACTTCCCAAAAATGTACCAACATGAAATAAATTAATAAACATAAAATTTGTTGGTCTATACTTTAAGCTTTTTCTCAAGGTCAAAAAAATTCCAGCAGTATACCATTTCAACTATAATTTTGAGGTTTTTGTTTTACAGATTGCAATCAATCAATCTGGTCATATTAGAGTCATTTTCTGTGTGCATCTTTCTTTTTTTAGAACAAAAACTTGAACATTATAACATTAAACTTTAATCGTAAGGTTTTTCCTTTATATTGCACATTTGTTTATTTATAACAAAATTAACCTAGGAATCAATCAATGCGTTCATGTTAGAGTCATTTCCTGTGTGCATCCTGTGTTTTCTTGTATTTTTACAGTACTGGCAGGACTGTTGCCAGCAAGTCACTGTATTTCGATTTCCAGTAACCCTTGTAAAAAAAAGGTCCATTCCGATGTTGGGCCATAGGCAAACGGACGTGGGTTGGCGGACGAGCGTGCCGGCCCCCCGAAATTTTTGGGGGACCGGCCGACGGCGCCCCGGGCCTCGCCGAAAGGGGCGAGGCGGGCAGACGGGTCGGGCACGCCCCGCCCCCCCGGGGGGCCGACGGGAGGAGCCCGATGTTTCGGGACTTCTGAGGCAGCTCCGCAAAGGCCCCCTCGGTGGTGCCACCCTCGAAACGTCCCACGAACCCACTATTCGTCCAACTGACCACCGCTTCCACAGGGTGACCGCCCCCCCCCCCTCACACGCCCCCGTTCCATGAACCCACTATTTCTCCAAAAACCCACTATATTTGAAAAGTACTAACCCTGGCCTTCATGCAATAAGCTGCAAATGGACAGAATCCCACTTGCAAAGTTTTTTTTTCCCCAAAACTCTGGATTCTGATAGAGGGCCATGAGACTTAGACCTGAGTGCAAAAATGGAGGCTCTAGTCTCTTCCAGAGCTGAGATATCGAAACTCAAAAATTTGACCCGGAAAAAAAAACGACAGTGGTACCCCTTACGTTTTTTTTTTCAGGCGAAAAATTAAGTTTCTCCAATCTTCTCAAAACTCTGGATTCTTATAGAGGGCCATGAGACTTAGACCTGAGTGCAAAAATGGAGGCTCTAGCCCCTTCCAGAGCTGAGATATCGAAACTCAAAAATTCGGCCCGAAAAAAAAAACGACAGTGGTACCCCTTACGTTTTTTTTTTCGGGGCGAAAAATTAAGTTTCTCCAATCTTCTCAAAACTCTGGATTCTGATAGAGGGCCATGAGACTTAGACCTGAGTGCAAAAATGGAGGCTCTAGCCCTTCCAGAGCTGAGATATCGAAACTCAAAAATTCGGCCCGAAAAAAAAACGACAGTGGTACCCCTTACGTTTTTTTTTTTTGGGCGAAAAATTAAGTTTCTCCAATCTTCCAAAACTCTGGATTCTGATAGAGGGCCATGAGACTTAGACCTGAGTGCAAAAATGGAGGCTCTAGCCCCTTCCAGAGCTGAGATATCGAAACTCAAAAATTCGGCCCGAAAAAAAAACGACAGTGGTACCCCTTACGGTTTTTTTTTTTCGGGCGAAAAATTAAGTTTCTCCAATCTTCTCAAAACTCTGGATTCTGATAGAGGGCCATGAGACTTAGACCTGAGTGCAAAAATGGAGGCTCTAACCCTTCCAGAGCTGAGATATCGAAACTCAAAAATTCGACCCGAAAAAAAAAAACGACAGTGGTACCCCTTACGTTTTTTTTTTCGGGCGAAAAATTAAGTTTCTCCAATCTTCTCAAAACTCTGGATTCTGATAGAGGGCCATGAGACTTAGACCTGAGTGCAAAAATGGAGGCTCTAGCCCCTTCCAGAGCTGAGATATCGAAACTCAAAAATTCGACCCGAAAAAAAAAACGACAGTGGTACCCCTTACGTTTTTTTTTTTGGGCGAAAAATTAAGTTTCTCCAATCTTCTCAAAACTCTGGATTCTGATAGAGGGCCATGAGACTTAGACCTGAGTGCAAAAATGGAGGCTCTAGCCCCTTCCAGAGCTGAGATATCGAAACTCAAAAATTTGGCCCGAAAAAAAAACGACAGTGGTACCCCTTACGTTTTTTTTTTTCGGGCGAAAAATTAAGTTTCTCCAATCTTCTCAAAACTCTGGATTCTGATAGAGGGCCATGAGACTTAGACCTGAGTGCAAAAATGGAGGCTCTAGCCCCTTCCAGAGCTGAGATATCGAAACTCAAAAATTCGACCCGAAAAAAAAACGACAGTGGTACCCCTTACGTTTTTTTTTTTTCGGGCGAAAAATTAAGTTTCTCCAATCTTCTCAAAACTCTGGATTCTGATAGAGGGCCATGAGACTTAGACCTGAGTGCAAAAATGGAGGCTCTAGCCCCTTCCAGAGCTGAGATATCGAAACTCAAAAATTCGGCCCGAAAAAAAAACGACAGTGGTACCCCTTACGTTTTTTTTTTTTCGGGCGAAAAATTAAGTTTCTCCAATCTTCCCAAAACTCTGGATTCTGATAGAGGGCCATGAGACTTAGACCTGAGTGCAAAAATGGAGGCTCTAGCCCCTTCCAGAGCTGAGATATCGAAACTCAAAAATTCGACCCGAAAAAAAAACGACAGTGGTACCCCTTACGTTTTTTTTTTTGGGCGAAAAATTAAGTTTCTCCAATCTTCTCAAAACTCTGGATTCTGATAGAGGGCCATGAGACTTAGACCTGAGTGCAAAAATGGAGGCTCTAGCCCCTTCCAGAGCTGAGATATCGAAACTCAAAAATTCGGCCCGAAAAAAAAACGACAGTGGTACCCCTTACGTTTTTTTTTTCGGGCGAAAAATTAAGTTTCTCCAATCTTCTCAAAACTCTGGATTCTGATAGAGGGCCATGAGACTTAGACCTGAGTGCAAAAATGGAGGCTCTAGCCCCTTCCAGAGCTGAGATATCGAAACTCAAAAATTCGGCCCGAAAAAAAAAACGACAGTGGTACCCCTTACGTTTTTTTTTTTTTGGGCGAAAAATTAAGTTTCTCCAATCTTCCCAAAACTCTGGATTCTGATAGAGGGCCATGAGACTTAGACCTGAGTGCAAAAATGGAGGCTCTAGCCCCTTCCAGAGCTGAGATATCGAAACTCAAAAATTCGGCCCGAAAAAAAAACGACAGTGGTACCCCTTACGTTTTTTTTTTTTGGGCGAAAAATTAAGTTTCTCCAATCTTCCCAAAACTCTGGATTCTGATAGAGGGCCATGAGACTTAGACCTGAGTGCAAAAATGGAGGCTCTAGCCCCTTCCAGAGCTGAGATATCGAAACTCAAAAATTCGGCCCGAAAAAAAAAACGACAGTGGTACCCCTTACGTTTTTTTTTTTGGGCGAAAAATTAAGTTTCTCCAATCTTCTCAAAACTCTGGATTCTGATAGAGGGCCATGAGACTTAGACCTGAGTGCAAAAATGGAGGCTCTAGCCCCTTCCAGAGCTGAGATATCGAAACTCAAAAATTCGGCCCGAAAAAAAAACGACAGTGGTACCCCTTACGTTTTTTTTTTTGGGCGAAAAATTAAGTTTCTCCAATCTTCCCAAAACTCTGGATTCTGATAGAGGGCCATGAGACTTAGACCTGAGTGCAAAAATGGAGGCTCTAGCCCCTTCCAGAGCTGAGATATCGAAACTCAAAAATTCGGCCCGAAAAAAAAACGACAGTGGTACCCCTTACGTTTTTTTTTTTGGGCGAAAAATTAAGTTTCTCCAATCTTCCCAAAACTCTGGATTCTGATAGAGGGCCATGAGACTTAGACCTGAGTGCAAAAATGGAGGCTCTAGCCCCTTCCAGAGCTGAGATATCGAAACTCAAAAATTCGGCCCGAAAAAAAAAACGACAGTGGTACCCCTTACGTTTTTTTTTTTTTCGGGCGAAAAATTAAGTTTCTCCAATCTTCTCAAAACTCTGGATTCTGATAGAGGGCCATGAGACTTAGACCTGAGTGCAAAAATGGAGGCTCTAGCCCCTTCCAGAGCTGAGATATCGAAACTCAAAAATTCGGCCCGAAAAAAAAACGACAGTGGTACCCCTTACGTTTTTTTTTTTGGGCGAAAAATTAAGTTTCTCCAATCTTCTCAAAACTCTGGATTCTGATAGAGGGCCATGAGACTTAGACCTGAGTGCAAAAATGGAGGCTCTAGCCCCTTCCAGAGCTGAGATATCGAAACTCAAAAATTCGGCCCGAAAAAAAAACGACAGTGGTACCCCTTACGTTTTTTTTTTTTGGGCGAAAAATTAAGTTTCTCCAATCTTCCCAAAACTCTGGATTCTGATAGAGGGCCATGAGACTTAGACCTGAGTGCAAAAATGGAGGCTCTAGCCCCTTCCAGAGCTGAGATATCGAAACTCAAAAATTCGGCCCGAAAAAAAAACGACAGTGGTACCCCTTACGTTTTTTTTTTTGGGCGAAAAATTAAGTTTCTCCAATCTTCCCAAAACTCTGGATTCTGATAGAGGGCCATGAGACTTAGACCTGAGTGCAAAAATGGAGGCTCTAGCCCCTTCCAGAGCTGAGATATCGAAACTCAAAAATTCGGCCCGAAAAAAAAAACGACAGTGGTACCCCTTACGTTTTTTTTTTTCGGGCGAAAAATTAAGTTTCTCCAATCTTCCCAAAACTCTGGATTCTGATAGAGGGCCATGAGACTTAGACCTGAGTGCAAAAATGGAGGCTCTAGCCCCTTCCAGAGCTGAGATATCGAAACTCAAAAATTCGGCCCGAAAAAAAAACGACAGTGGTACCCCTTACGTTTTTTTTTTGGGCGAAAAATTAAGTTTCTCCAATCTTCCCAAAACTCTGGATTCTGATAGAGGGCCATGAGACTTAGACCTGAGTGCAAAAATGGAGGCTCTAGCCCCTTCCAGAGCTGAGATATCGAAACTCAAAAATTCGGCCCGAAAAAAAAACGACAGTGGTACCCCTTACGTTTTTTTTTTTTCGGGCGAAAAATTAAGTTTCTCCAATCTTCCCAAAACTCTGGATTCTGATAGAGGGCCATGAGACTTAGACCTGAGTGCAAAAATGGAGGCTCTAGCCCCTTCCAGAGCTGAGATATCGAAACTCAAAAATTCGGCCCGAAAAAAAAACGACAGTGGTACCCCTTACGTTTTTTTTTTGGGCGAAAAATTAAGTTTCTCCAATCTTCCCAAAACTCTGGATTCTGATAGAGGGCCATGAGACTTAGACCTGAGTGCAAAAATGGAGGCTCTAGCCCCTTCCAGAGCTGAGATATCGAAACTCAAAAATTCGGCCCGAAAAAAAAAACGACAGTGGTACCCCTTACGTTTTTTTTTTTTGGGCGAAAAATTAAGTTTCTCCAATCTTCCCAAAACTCTGGATTCTGATAGAGGGCCATGAGACTTAGACCTGAGTGCAAAAATGGAGGCTCTAGCCCCTTCCAGAGCTGAGATATCGAAACTCAAAAATTCGGCCCGAAAAAAAAACGACAGTGGTACCCCTTACGTTTTTTTTTTTGGGCGAAAAATTAAGTTTCTCCAATCTTCCCAAAACTCTGGATTCTGATAGAGGGCCATGAGACTTAGACCTGAGTGCAAAAATGGAGGCTCTAGCCCCTTCCAGAGCTGAGATATCGAAACTCAAAAATTCGGCCCGAAAAAAAAAACGACAGTGGTACCCCTTACGTTTTTTTTTTTTGGGCGAAAAATTAAGTTTCTCCAATCTTCCCAAAACTCTGGATTCTGATAGAGGGCCATGAGACTTAGACCTGAGTGCAAAAATGGAGGCTCTAGCCCCTTCCAGAGCTGAGATATCGAAACTCAAAAATTCGGCCCGAAAAAAAAACGACAGTGGTACCCCTTACGTTTTTTTTTTTGGGCGAAAAATTAAGTTTCTCCAATCTTCCCAAAACTCTGGATTCTGATAGAGGGCCATGAGACTTAGACCTGAGTGCAAAAATGGAGGCTCTAGCCCCTTCCAGAGCTGAGATATCGAAACTCAAAAATTCGGCCCGAAAAAAAAAACGACAGTGGTACCCCTTACGTTTTTTTTTTTGGGCGAAAAATTAAGTTTCTCCAATCTTCCAAAACTCTGGATTCTGATAGAGGGCCATGAGACTTAGACCTGAGTGCAAAAATGGAGGCTCTAGCCCCTTCCAGAGCTGAGATATCGAAACTCAAAAATTCGGCCCGAAAAAAAAACGACAGTGGTACCCCTTACGTTTTTTTTTTGGGCGAAAAATTAAGTTTCTCCAATCTTCCCAAAACTCTGGATTCTGATAGAGGGCCATGAGACTTAGACCTGAGTGCAAAAATGGAGGCTCTAGCCCCTTCCAGAGCTGAGATATCGAAACTCAAAAATTCGGCCCGAAAAAAAAACGACAGTGGTACCCCTTACGTTTTTTTTTTGGGCGAAAAATTAAGTTTCTCCAATCTTCCCAAAACTCTGGATTCTGATAGAGGGCCATGAGACTTAGACCTGAGTGCAAAAATGGAGGCTCTAGCCCCTTCCAGAGCTGAGATATCGAAACTCAAAAATTCGGCCCGAAAAAAAAACGACAGTGGTACCCCTTACGTTTTTTTTTTTGGGCGAAAAATTAAGTTTCTCCAATCTTCCCAAAACTCTGGATTCTGATAGAGGGCCATGAGACTTAGACCTGAGTGCAAAAATGGAGGCTCTAGCCCCTTCCAGAGCTGAGATATCGAAACTCAAAAATTCGGCCCGAAAAAAAAACGACAGTGGTACCCCTTACGTTTTTTTTTTTTGGGCGAAAAATTAAGTTTCTCCAATCTTCCAAAACTCTGGATTCTGATAGAGGGCCATGAGACTTAGACCTGAGTGCAAAAATGGAGGCTCTAGCCCCTTCCAGAGCTGAGATATCGAAACTCAAAAATTCGGCCCGAAAAAAAAAACGACAGTGGTACCCCTTACGTTTTTTTTTTTGGGCGAAAAATTAAGTTTCTCCAATCTTCCCAAAACTCTGGATTCTGATAGAGGGCCATGAGACTTAGACCTGAGTGCAAAAATGGAGGCTCTAGCCCCTTCCAGAGCTGAGATATCGAAACTCAAAAATTCGGCCCGAAAAAAAAAACGACAGTGGTACCCCTTACGTTTTTTTTTTTGGGCGAAAAATTAAGTTTCTCCAATCTTCCCAAAACTCTGGATTCTGATAGAGGGCCATGAGACTTAGACCTGAGTGCAAAAATGGAGGCTCTAGCCCCTTCCAGAGCTGAGATATCGAAACTCAAAAATTCGGCCCGAAAAAAAAAACGACAGTGGTACCCCTTACGTTTTTTTTTTTTTGGGCGAAAAATTAAGTTTCTCCAATCTTCCCAAAACTCTGGATTCTGATAGAGGGCCATGAGACTTAGACCTGAGTGCAAAAATGGAGGCTCTAGCCCCTTCCAGAGCTGAGATATCGAAACTCAAAAATTCGGCCCGAAAAAAAAACGACAGTGGTACCCCTTACGTTTTTTTTTTTGGGCGAAAAATTAAGTTTCTCCAATCTTCCCAAAACTCTGGATTCTGATAGAGGGCCATGAGACTTAGACCTGAGTGCAAAAATGGAGGCTCTAGCCCCTTCCAGAGCTGAGATATCGAAACTCAAAAATTCGGCCCGAAAAAAAAACGACAGTGGTACCCCTTACGTTTTTTTTTTTTGGGCGAAAAATTAAGTTTCTCCAATCTTCCCAAAACTCTGGATTCTGATAGAGGGCCATGAGACTTAGACCTGAGTGCAAAAATGGAGGCTCTAGCCCCTTCCAGAGCTGAGATATCGAAACTCAAAAATTCGGCCCGAAAAAAAAACGACAGTGGTACCCCTTACGTTTTTTTTTTGGGCGAAAAATTAAGTTTCTCCAATCTTCCCAAAACTCTGGATTCTGATAGAGGGCCATGAGACTTAGACCTGAGTGCAAAAATGGAGGCTCTAGCCCCTTCCAGAGCTGAGATATCGAAACTCAAAAATTCGGCCCGAAAAAAAAAACGACAGTGGTACCCCTTACGTTTTTTTTTTTGGGCGAAAAATTAAGTTTCTCCAATCTTCCCAAAACTCTGGATTCTGATAGAGGGCCATGAGACTTAGACCTGAGTGCAAAAATGGAGGCTCTAGCCCCTTCCAGAGCTGAGATATCGAAACTCAAAAATTCGGCCCGAAAAAAAAACGACAGTGGTACCCCTTACGTTTTTTTTTTGGGCGAAAAATTAAGTTTCTCCAATCTTCCCAAAACTCTGGATTCTGATAGAGGGCCATGAGACTTAGACCTGAGTGCAAAAATGGAGGCTCTAGCCCCTTCCAGAGCTGAGATATCGAAACTCAAAAATTCGGCCCGAAAAAAAAACGACAGTGGTACCCCTTACGTTTTTTTTTTTTGGGCGAAAAATTAAGTTTCTCCAATCTTCCCAAAACTCTGGATTCTGATAGAGGGCCATGAGACTTAGACCTGAGTGCAAAAATGGAGGCTCTAGCCCTTCCAGAGCTGAGATATCGAAACTCAAAAATTCGGCCCGAAAAAAAAAACGACAGTGGTACCCCTTACGTTTTTTTTTTTGGGCGAAAAATTAAGTTTCTCCAATCTTCCAAAACTCTGGATTCTGATAGAGGGCCATGAGACTTAGACCTGAGTGCAAAAATGGAGGCTCTAGCCCCTTCCAGAGCTGAGATATCGAAACTCAAAAATTCGGCCCGAAAAAAAAAACGACAGTGGTACCCCTTACGTTTTTTTTTTTGGGCGAAAAATTAAGTTTCTCCAATCTTCCCAAAACTCTGGATTCTGATAGAGGGCCATGAGACTTAGACCTGAGTGCAAAAATGGAGGCTCTAGCCCCTTCCAGAGCTGAGATATCGAAACTCAAAAATTCGGCCCGAAAAAAAAACGACAGTGGTACCCCTTACGTTTTTTTTTTTTGGGCGAAAAATTAAGTTTCTCCAATCTTCCAAAACTCTGGATTCTGATAGAGGGCCATGAGACTTAGACCTGAGTGCAAAAATGGAGGCTCTAGCCCCTTCCAGAGCTGAGATATCGAAACTCAAAAATTCGGCCCGAAAAAAAAAACGACAGTGGTACCCCTTACGTTTTTTTTTTTTGGGCGAAAAATTAAGTTTCTCCAATCTCCTCAAAACTCTGGATTCTGATAGAGGGCCATGAGACTTAGACCTGAGTGCAAAAATGGAGGCTCTAGCCCCTTCCAGAGCTGAGATATCGAAACTCAAAAATTCGGCCCGAAAAAAAAACGACAGTGGTACCCCTTACGTTTTTTTTTTTGGGCGAAAAATTAAGTTTCTCCAATCTTCCCAAAACTCTGGATTCTGATAGAGGGCCATGAGACTTAGACCTGAGTGCAAAAATGGAGGCTCTAGCCCCTTCCAGAGCTGAGATATCGAAACTCAAAAATTCGGCCCGAAAAAAAAACGACAGTGGTACCCCTTACGTTTTTTTTTTTTTCCGGGCGACAAAATTAGGTTTCTCCAAGCTGATCGAAACTCAAAAATTCGGCCCGAAAAAAAAACGACAGTGGTACCCCTTACGTTTTTTTTTTTTCGGCGAAAAATTAAGTTTCTCCAATCTCCCAAAACTCTGGATTCTGATAGAGGGCCATGAGACTTAGACCTGAGTGCAAAAATGGAGGCTCTAGCCCCTTCCAGAGCTGAGATATCGAAACTCAAAAATTCGGCCCGAAAAAAAAACGACAGTGGTACCCCTTACGTTTTTTTTTTTTCGGGCGAAAAATTAAGTTTCTCCAATCTTCCCAAAACTCTGGATTCTGATAGAGGGCCATGAGACTTAGACCTGAGTGCAAAAATGGAGGCTCTAGCCCCTTCCAGAGCTGAGATATCGAAACTCAAAAATTCGGCCCGAAAAAAAAACGACAGTGGTACCCCTTACGTTTTTTTTTTTTGGGCGAAAAATTAAGTTTCTCCAATCTTCCCAAACTCTGGATTCTGATAGAGGGCCATGAGACTTAGACCTGAGTGCAAAAATGGAGGCTCTAGACCCTTCCAGAGCTGAGATATCGAAACTCAAAAATTCGGCCCGAAAAAAAAAACGACAGTGGTACCCCTTACGTTTTTTTTTTTTGGGCGAAAAATTAAGTTTCTCCAATCTTCCCAAAACTCTGGATTCTGATAGAGGGCCATGAGACTTAGACCTGAGTGCAAAAATGGAGGCTCTAGCCCCTTCCAGAGCTGAGATATCGAAACTCAAAAATTCGGCCCGAAAAAAAAAACGACAGTGGTACCCCTTACGTTTTTTTTTTTCGGGCGAAAAATTAAGTTTCTCCAATCTTCCCAAAACTCTGGATTCTGATAGAGGGCCATGAGACTTAGACCTGAGTGCAAAAATGGAGGCTCTAGCCCCTTCCAGAGCTGAGATATCGAAACTCAAAAATTCGGCCCGAAAAAAAAAACGACAGTGGTACCCCTTACGTTTTTTTTTTTGGGCGAAAAATTAAGTTTCTCCAATCTCCCAAAACTCTGGATTCTGATAGAGGGCCATGAGACTTAGACCTGAGTGCAAAAATGGAGGCTCTAGCCCCTTCCAGAGCTGAGATATCGAAACTCAAAAATTCGGCCCGAAAAAAAAACGACAGTGGTACCCCTTACGTTTTTTTTTTTGGGCGAAAAATTAAGTTTCTCCAATCTTCCCAAAACTCTGGATTCTGATAGAGGGCCATGAGACTTAGACCTGAGTGCAAAAATGGAGGCTCTAGCCCCTTCCAGAGCTGAGATATCGAAACTCAAAAATTCGGCCCGAAAAAAAAACGACAGTGGTACCCCTTACGTTTTTTTTTTTTCCGGGCTGACTGAAAAATTAGGTTTCTTCCAGAGCTGAGATATCGAAACTCAAAAATTCGGCCCGAAAAAAAAACGACAGTGGTACCCCTTACGTTTTTTTTTTTTGGGCGAAAAATTAAGTTTCTCCAATCTTCCCAAAACTCTGGATTCTGATAGAGGGCCATGAGACTTAGACCTGAGTGCAAAAATGGAGGCTCTAGCCCCTTCCAGAGCTGAGATATCGAAACTCAAAAATTCGGCCCGAAAAAAAAACGACAGTGGTACCCCTTACGTTTTTTTTTTTTGGGCGAAAAATTAAGTTTCTCCAATCTTCCCAAAACTCTGGATTCTGATAGAGGGCCATGAGACTTAGACCTGAGTGCAAAAATGGAGGCTCTAGCCCCTTCCAGAGCTGAGATATCGAAACTCAAAAATTCGGCCCGAAAAAAAAACGACAGTGGTACCCCTTACGTTTTTTTTTTGGGCGAAAAATTAAGTTTCTCCAATCTTCCCAAAACTCTGGATTCTGATAGAGGGCCATGAGACTTAGACCTGAGTGCAAAAATGGAGGCTCTAGCCCCTTCCAGAGCTGAGATATCGAAACTCAAAAATTCGGCCCGAAAAAAAAACGACAGTGGTACCCCTTACGTTTTTTTTTTTCGGGCGAAAAATTAAGTTTCTCCAATCTTCCAAAACTCTGGATTCTGATAGAGGGCCATGAGACTTAGACCTGAGTGCAAAAATGGAGGCTCTAGCCCCTTCCAGAGCTGAGATATCGAAACTCAAAAATTCGGCCCGAAAAAAAAAACGACAGTGGTACCCCTTACGTTTTTTTTTTTTCGGCGAAAAATTAAGTTTCTCCAATCTTCCCAAACTCTGGATTCTGATAGAGGGCCATGAGACTTAGACCTGAGTGCAAAAATGGAGGCTCTAGCCCCTTCCAGAGCTGAGATATCGAAACTCAAAAATTCGGCCCGAAAAAAAAACGACAGTGGTACCCCTTACGTTTTTTTTTTTGGCGAAAAATTAAGTTTCTCCAATCTTCCCAAAACTCTGGATTCTGATAGAGGGCCATGAGACTTAGACCTGAGTGCAAAAATGGAGGCTCTAGCCCCTTCCAGAGCTGAGATATCGAAACTCAAAAATTCGGCCCGAAAAAAAAACGACAGTGGTACCCCTTACGTTTTTTTTTTTGGGCGAAAAATTAAGTTTCTCCAATCTTCCCAAAACTCTGGATTCTGATAGAGGGCCATGAGACTTAGACCTGAGTGCAAAAATGGAGGCTCTAGCCCCTTCCAGAGCTGAGATATCGAAACTCAAAAATTCGGCCCGAAAAAAAAACGACAGTGGTACCCCTTACGTTTTTTTTTTTGGGCGAAAAATTAAGTTTCTCCAATCTTCCCAAAACTCTGGATTCTGATAGAGGGCCATGAGACTTAGACCTGAGTGCAAAAATGGAGGCTCTAGCCCCTTCCAGAGCTGAGATATCGAAACTCAAAAATTCGGCCCGAAAAAAAAACGACAGTGGTACCCCTTACGTTTTTTTTTTTCGGGCGAAAAATTAAGTTTCTCCAATCTTCCCAAAACTCTGGATTCTGATAGAGGGCCATGAGACTTAGACCTGAGTGCAAAAATGGAGGCTCTAGCCCCTTCCAGAGCTGAGATATCGAAACTCAAAAATTCGGCCCGAAAAAAAAACGACAGTGGTACCCCTTACGTTTTTTTTTTTGGGCGAAAAATTAAGTTTCTCCAATCTTCCCAAAACTCTGGATTCTGATAGAGGGCCATGAGACTTAGACCTGAGTGCAAAAATGGAGGCTCTAGCCCCTTACGTTTTTTTTTTTTTTTTTTGGGCGAAAAATTAAGTTTCTCCAATCTTCCCAAAACTCTGGATTCTGATAGAGGGCCATGAGACTTAGACCTGAGTGCAAAAATGGAGGCTCTAGCCCCTTCCAGAGCTGAGATATCGAAACTCAAAAATTCGGCCCGAAAAAAAAAACGACAGTGGTACCCCTTACGTTTTTTTTTTTTGGGCGAAAAATTAAGTTTCTCCAATCTTCCCAAAACTCTGGATTCTGATAGAGGGCCATGAGACTTAGACCTGAGTGCAAAAATGGAGGCTCTAGCCCCTTCCAGAGCTGAGATATCGAAACTCAAAAATTCGGCCCGAAAAAAAAACGACAGTGGTACCCCTTTCGTTTTTTTTTTTGGGCGAAAAATTAAGTTTCTCCAATCTTCCCAAAACTCTGGATTCTGATAGAGGGCCATGAGACTTAGACCTGAGTGCAAAAATGGAGGCTCTAGCCCCTTCCAGAGCTGAGATATCGAAACTCAAAAATTCGGCCCGAAAAAAAAACGACAGTGGTACCCCTTACGTTTTTTTTTTTTGGGCGAAAAATTAAGTTTCTCCAATCTTCCCAAAACTCTGGATTCTGATAGAGGGCCATGAGACTTAGACCTGAGTGCAAAAATGGAGGCTCTAGCCCCTTCCAGAGCTGAGATATCGAAACTCAAAAATTCGGCCCGAAAAAAAAACGACAGTGGTACCCCTTACGTTTTTTTTTTTTGGGCGAAAAATTAAGTTTCTCCAATCTTCCCAAAACTCTGGATTCTGATAGAGGGCCATGAGACTTAGACCTGAGTGCAAAAATGGAGGCTCTAGCCCCTTCCAGAGCTGAGATATCGAAACTCAAAAATTCGGCCCGAAAAAAAAACGACAGTGGTACCCCTTACGTTTTTTTTTTTGGGCGAAAAATTAAGTTTCTCCAATCTTCCCAAAACTCTGGATTCTGATAGAGGGCCATGAGACTTAGACCTGAGTGCAAAAATGGAGGCTCTAGCCCCTTCCAGAGCTGAGATATCGAAACTCAAAAATTCGGCCCGAAAAAAAAAACGACAGTGGTACCCCTTACGTTTTTTTTTTTGGGCGAAAAATTAAGTTTCTCCAATCTTCCCAAAACTCTGGATTCTGATAGAGGGCCATGAGACTTAGACCTGAGTGCAAAAATGGAGGCTCTAGCCCCTTCCAGAGCTGAGATATCGAAACTCAAAAATTCGGCCCGAAAAAAAAAACGACAGTGGTACCCCTTACGTTTTTTTTTTTTGGCGAAAAATTAAGTTTCTCCAATCTTCCCAAAACTCTGGATTCTGATAGAGGGCCATGAGACTTAGACCTGAGTGCAAAAATGGAGGCTCTAGCCCCTTCCAGAGCTGAGATATCGAAACTCAAAAATTCGGCCCGAAAAAAAAACGACAGTGGTACCCCTTACGTTTTTTTTTTTTGGGCGAAAAATTAAGTTTCTCCAATCTTCCCAAAACTCTGGATTCTGATAGAGGGCCATGAGACTTAGACCTGAGTGCAAAAATGGAGGCTCTAGCCCCTTCCAGAGCTGAGATATCGAAACTCAAAAATTCGGCCCGAAAAAAAAACGACAGTGGTACCCCTTACGTTTTTTTTTTTGGGCGAAAAATTAAGTTTCTCCAATCTTCCCAAAACTCTGGATTCTGATAGAGGGCCATGAGACTTAGACCTGAGTGCAAAAATGGAGGCTCTAGCCCCTTCCAGAGCTGAGATATCGAAACTCAAAAATTCGGCCCGAAAAAAAAACGACAGTGGTACCCCTTACGTTTTTTTTTTTGGGCGAAAAATTAAGTTTCTCCAATCTTCCCAAAACTCTGGATTCTGATAGAGGGCCATGAGACTTAGACCTGAGTGCAAAAATGGAGGCTCTAGCCCCTTCCAGAGCTGAGATATCGAAACTCAAAAATTCGGCCCGAAAAAAAAACGACAGTGGTACCCCTTACGTTTTTTTTTTTGGGCGAAAAATTAAGTTTCTCCAATCTTCCCAAAACTCTGGATTCTGATAGAGGGCCATGAGACTTAGACCTGAGTGCAAAAATGGAGGCTCTAGCCCCTTCCAGAGCTGAGATATCGAAACTCAAAAATTCGGCCCGAAAAAAAAACGACAGTGGTACCCCTTACGTTTTTTTTTTTGGGCGAAAAATTAAGTTTCTCCAATCTTCCCAAAACTCTGGATTCTGATAGAGGGCCATGAGACTTAGACCTGAGTGCAAAAATGGAGGCTCTAGCCCCTTCCAGAGCTGAGATATCGAAACTCAAAAATTCGGCCCGAAAAAAAAACGACAGTGGTACCCCTTACGTTTTTTTTTTTGGGCGAAAAATTAAGTTTCTCCAATCTTCCCAAAACTCTGGATTCTGATAGAGGGCCATGAGACTTAGACCTGAGTGCAAAAATGGAGGCTCTAGCCCCTTCCAGAGCTGAGATATCGAAACTCAAAAATTCGGCCCGAAAAAAAAAACGACAGTGGTACCCCTTACGTTTTTTTTTTTTGGGCGAAAAATTAAGTTTCTCCAATCTTCCCAAAACTCTGGATTCTGATAGAGGGCCATGAGACTTAGACCTGAGTGCAAAAATGGAGGCTCTAGCCCCTTCCAGAGCTGAGATATCGAAACTCAAAAATTCGGCCCGAAAAAAAAACGACAGTGGTACCCCTTACGTTTTTTTTTTTGGGCGAAAAATTAAGTTTCTCCAATCTTCCCAAAACTCTGGATTCTGATAGAGGGCCATGAGACTTAGACCTGAGTGCAAAAATGGAGGCTCTAGCCCCTTCCAGAGCTGAGATATCGAAACTCAAAAATTCGGCCCGAAAAAAAAACGACAGTGGTACCCCTTACGTTTTTTTTTTTGGGCGAAAAATTAAGTTTCTCCAATCTTCCCAAAACTCTGGATTCTGATAGAGGGCCATGAGACTTAGACCTGAGTGCAAAAATGGAGGCTCTAGCCCCTTCCAGAGCTGAGATATCGAAACTCAAAAATTCGGCCCGAAAAAAAAACGACAGTGGTACCCCTTACGTTTTTTTTTTTTGGGCGAAAAATTAAGTTTCTCCAATCTTCCCAAAACTCTGGATTCTGATAGAGGGCCATGAGACTTAGACCTGAGTGCAAAAATGGAGGCTCTAGCCCCTTCCAGAGCTGAGATATCGAAACTCAAAAATTCGGCCCGAAAAAAAAACGACAGTGGTACCCCTTACGTTTTTTTTTTTGGGCGAAAAATTAAGTTTCTCCAATCTTCCCAAAACTCTGGATTCTGATAGAGGGCCATGAGACTTAGACCTGAGTGCAAAAATGGAGGCTCTAGCCCCTTCCAGAGCTGAGATATCGAAACTCAAAAATTCGGCCCGAAAAAAAAACGACAGTGGTACCCCTTACGTTTTTTTTTTTGGGCGAAAAATTAAGTTTCTCCAATCTTCCCAAAACTCTGGATTCTGATAGAGGGCCATGAGACTTAGACCTGAGTGCAAAAATGGAGGCTCTAGCCCCTTCCAGAGCTGAGATATCGAAACTCAAAAATTCGGCCCGAAAAAAAAACGACAGTGGTACCCCTTACGTTTTTTTTTTTGGGCGAAAAATTAAGTTTCTCCAATCTTCCCAAAACTCTGGATTCTGATAGAGGGCCATGAGACTTAGACCTGAGTGCAAAAATGGAGGCTCTAGCCCCTTCCAGAGCTGAGATATCGAAACTCAAAAATTCGGCCCGAAAAAAAAACGACAGTGGTACCCCTTACGTTTTTTTTTTTGGGCGAAAAATTAAGTTTCTCCAATCTTCCCAAAACTCTGGATTCTGATAGAGGGCCATGAGACTTAGACCTGAGTGCAAAAATGGAGGCTCTAGCCCCTTCCAGAGCTGAGATATCGAAACTCAAAAATTCGGCCCGAAAAAAAAACGACAGTGGTACCCCTTACGTTTTTTTTTTTTCGGGCGAAAAATTAAGTTTCTCCAATCTTCCCAAAACTCTGGATTCTGATAGAGGGCCATGAGACTTAGACCTGAGTGCAAAAATGGAGGCTCTAGCCCCTTCCAGAGCTGAGATATCGAAACTCAAAAATTCGGCCCGAAAAAAAAACGACAGTGGTACCCCTTACGTTTTTTTTTTTTTTCGGGCGAAAAATTAAGTTTCTCCAATCTTCCCAAAACTCTGGATTCTGATAGAGGGCCATGAGACTTAGACCTGAGTGCAAAAATGGAGGCTCTACCCCTTCCAGAGCTGAGATATCGAAACTCAAAAATTCGGCCCGAAAAAAAAACGACAGTGGTACCCCTTACGTTTTTTTTTTTCGGGCGAAAAATTAAGTTTCTCCAATCTTCCCAAAACTCTGGATTCTGATAGAGGGCCATGGGACTTAGAGCTGAGTACAAATATGGAGGCTCTAGACCCTTCCAGAGCTGAGATTTTAGTTGTGAAGAAGAGCAATGTCTTCCAGCTACACGTGGATTTGGCAAGTGAACATGTAGTGGGTCCCAAACAGAGAGGATGGAACGGGGGCAAAGAGTCCGTTTATCTGGGCAGCAAACCGGGTATGACACCTGAACGCTTTTACAATTCTTATCAGGTTTCAAATCAAGAATCTTGCATTGATATAATGAGGTAAGATGCTCAATGTAATTAAGCCTTTTGTCCTCTCGTGTGCAGATACCATAGCTGTACCAGGTCTCCCATCCGCCGTCCTCCCTTTCCATGGGTGCGTGAGGAAAGCCGTACTCAACCACAGGACTGTCATGCTGTCAAAACCCTCATCTGTGTCTGGATCTGTGGGGACTCAGGGCTGCCCTGCCTTATAGACCACACCTGCATTAACCCCTAAATACTCCACGTACACTGACACTATCAAATCAACAGGTGGTGGGTTTGCTTAGCCTTTAATGTAAACAGATATTTATGGTTACTTTTATGACACCCATGTATGTAGTTAAATGAAAAGCACTGTAAGTGGAAAGACACCACTGATCAATGACAGGACCAGAGGAAAGGCACTGGATTTATTTTGTTCCAGCTTTAATTAGTACATGATGTCACTGATACAATCCTGACCAAACACCATTAAATGGGTTTTATGGGAATATTTAGATGTTTAAAAACACTGGAGGAAGAGCAATTTACTGTGGCTGTTCCTAAGCAGACTCGTGTGCCATAGGGATTCATTGTATATTATCATCTAAAACCACTGGAGTTGAAAACTCAAGAAATATTGTCACTTTTGATATTTTTTGTCATATTGCTTAAAATAACTATTTTTATTTGCAATAAACATTTCCTTCAAGTTTCTTGTCACTTTAATTAACTTCACACACACCCAAACTGGCATTACATAGTCAATTGTTCAATAGTGTAGCTTTGGACATACAAAACACACTTGAATCAATGATTACAGGCAAACATCCCAGACTAATATGAGACTAACTCTTCAGAGAGACACGGTTGTGTTCAGAAGGCCGTTCTAATCCAAGCTCATGTTCTCGTCATCATCTTTCTTGTCTTTGGAATCACCATCATCGGTCTTGGCATCACTGCCCTCCATGGCCTTGGCAAACGCCTCCACATCTATATATCAGGACAAAGCAAATGAAAGTTCATTAAAATGATGAACATTTTACCTGTTTTTCAATATATTTTGAAATCAAATTGTTTATTCGAGGACGTTGAACAACTCACCTCCTTTATTAGCTGCGTCAACTGCTTCAGAGGGATGACCAAACTGGTTCATGAGAGGGCCGAGCTGACCGGAGGCTAGAGCACTGCTGAACATACTCATCGCCTGCACACACACACACACACACGGGGTGTTTACATCACAGCAGGATACATTCTCTTTACTACCAATTATAGCATTAAATAAACATCAGGAAGTATAAAACAGTACAACTTAGTGAAATGCATAATGTCTCATGTAATCGCTTAGTATTTAAACCGCGGAAAGATGTAAATAAAACCACTTTCAAACAATGTAATATTTACCATAGCAAGACGGGGAGCATTTTGCTAAATGTACTATACTTTAACCGGTTAGTGAAGTCTTCATTATTATGTGTATGTTTGAATAAATCTGTCATGAAAACAAGTTATATTTACAGCCAATGTCTACGTATATTTCAACAATGAATTGGAGTAGAAAATTCTATATATTCTATAATAATATCATTAAAAAGTGTTGATTAAATACATTTTTGGGCTAAATGAAAACTAAAACTTAAAATTTGGTTAGGAGCAACACTGAATTAACCCGACCTTCCTGTCAGAATGCGAGTCTGATTCTGCTCCACTGGGCTGTGGAAAGAAAATGCCTCTGCACTCGATAGACCTACTCATTGGATAGACCTACAACGCATGTTCTTGAATGATTCTGATAGAGGGCCATGAGACTTAGACCTGAGTGCAAAAATGGAGGCTCTAGCCCCTTCCAGAGCTGAGATATCGAAACTCAAAAATTCGGCCCGAAAAAAAAAACGACAGTGGTACCCCTTACGTTTTGTTTTTTTTCGGGCGAAAAATTAAGTTTCTCCAATCTTCCCAAAACTCTGGATTCTGATAGAGGGCCATGAGACTTAGTTCTGAGTGCAAAAATGGAGGCTCTAGCCCCTTCCAGAGCTGAGATATCGAAACTCAAAAATTCGGCCCGAAAAAAAAAACGACAGTGGTACCCCTTACATTTTGTTTTTTTTTAGGGCGAAAAATTAAGTTTCTCCAATCTTCCCAAAACTCTGGATTCTGATAGAGGGCCATGAGACTTAGACCAGAGTGAAAAAATGGAGGCTCTAGCCCCTTCCAGAGCTGGGCAGCAAACCGGGTATGACCGGGAGGGCCATGAGACTTAGACCAGAGTGAAAAAATGGAGGCTCTAGCCCCTTCCAGAGCTGAGATATCGAAACTCAAAAATTCGGCCCGAAAAAAAAACGACAGTGGTACCCCTTACGTTTTTTTTTTTTCGGGCGAAAAATTAAGTTTCTCCAATCTTCCCAAAACTCTGGATTCTGATAGAGGGCCATGAGACTTAGACCTGAGTGCAAAAATGGAGGCTCTAGCCCCTTCCAGAGCTGAGATATCGAAACTCAAAAATTCGGCCCGAAAAAAAAACGACAGTGGTACCCCTTACGTTTTTTTTTTTTTTGGGCGAAAAATTAAGTTTCTCCAATCTTCCCAAAACTCTGGATTCTGATAGAGGGCCATGAGACTTAGACCTGAGTGCAAAAATGGAGGCTCTAGCCCCTTCCAGAGCTGAGATATCGAAACTCAAAAATTCGGCCCGAAAAAAAAAAACGACAGTGGTACCCCTTACGGTTTTTTTTTTCGGGCGAAAAATTAAGTTTCTCCAATCTTCCCAAAACTCTGGATTCTGATAGAGGGCCATGAGACTTAGACCTGAGTGCAAAAATGGAGGCTCTAGCCCCTTCCAGAGCTGAGATATCGAAACTCAAAAATTCGGCCCGAAAAAAAAAACGACAGTGGTACCCCTTACGTTTTTTTTTTTCGGGCGAAAAATTAAGTTTCTCCAATCTTCCCAAAACTCTGGATTCTGATAGAGGGCCATGAGACTTAGACCTGAGTGCAAAAATGGAGGCTCTAGCCCCTTCCAGAGCTGAGATATCGAAACTCAAAAATTCGGCCCGAAAAAAAAACGACAGTGGTACCCCTTACGTTTTTTTTTTTGGGCGAAAAATTAAGTTTCTCCAATCTTCCCAAAACTCTGGATTCTGATAGAGGGCCATGAGACTTAGACCTGAGTGCAAAAATGGAGGCTCTAGCCCCTTCCAGAGCTGAGATATCGAAACTCAAAAATTCGGCCCGAAAAAAAAACGACAGTGGTACCCCTTACGTTTTTTTTTTCGGGCGAAAAATTAAGTTTCTCCAATCTTCCAAAAACTCTGGATTCTGATAGAGGGCCATGAGACTTAGACCTGAGTGCAAAAATGGAGGCTCTAGCCCCTTCCAGAGCTGAGATATCGAAACTCAAAAATTCGGCCCGAAAAAAAACGACAGTGGTACCCCTTACGTTTTTTTTTTCGGGCGAAAAATTAAGTTTCTCCAATCTTCCCAAACCTCTTGATTCTGGTAGAGGGCCATGAGACTTAGACCTGAGTGCAAAAATGGAGGCTCTAGCCCCTTCCAGAGCTGAGATATCGAAACTCAAAAATTCGGCCCGAAAAAAAAAACGACAGTGGTACCCCTTACGTTTTTTTTTTTTCGGGCGAAAAATTAAGTTTCTCCAATCTTCCCAAAACTCTGGATTCTGATAGAGGGCCATGAGACTTAGACCTGAGTGCAAAAATGGAGGCTCTAGCCCCTTCCAGAGCTGAGATATCGAAACTCAAAAATTCGGCCCGAAAAAAAAACGACAGTGGTACCCCTTACGTTTTTTTTTTCGGGCGAAAAATTACGTTTCTCCAATCTTCCCAAAACTCTGGATTCTGATAGAGGGTCATGAGACTTAGACCTGAGTGCAAAAATGGAGGCTCTAACCCCTTTCAGAGCTGAGATATCGAAACTCAAAAATTCAACCCCCCCAAAAAAAAACGACAGTGGTACCCCTTTCGTTTTTTTTTTTTGTTTTTTTTTCGGGCGAAAAATTACGTTTCTCCAATCTTCTCAAAACTTTGGATTCTGATAGAGGGCCATGGGACTTAGACCTGAGTACAAAAATGGAGGCTCTTGACCCTTCCAGAGTTGAGATATTTATAATGGCATAAATGCTACATGGGATCTCAATATCTCAGCTCTGGAAGGGTCTAGAGCCTCCATTTTCGCACTCAGGTCTAAGTCTCATGGCCCTCTATCAGAATCCAGAGTTTCAAGAAGATTGGAGAAACTTATTTTTTCGCACCAAAAAAAAAAAAAAAAAAAACGACAGGGGTACCAGTTGTTAAAGTGGGATTTGTCAGGTGGGGGAACCCTTAAATTTTGTGTAGGTGCAACAGAGAAAAATGACTCACTGTGGGACAACATATTGAGTATCGTGGTATAGCAATACTTTTTGGGTGTCGCTGTGGCACCAAGTAGCCTGTCACTTATTTACTTGATATTTTAATGGTTTTATTTTGGCCCATCTACACTGATTTGATGACAATACTATGTTAAAATTGCTTAACACTGGGACAAAAAGTGGGGTATGGGGCCTCCCCCGAGAAAAATTAGATTTCTCTGACCAAATTATGTGCAATTTAAGACTTTTGAAGGCTAAAAAAAAAAAAAGGATAATAAATAGCTTTAAAACCATCTCAGTGGGCATTCGATTATTTTGTCAATAGCCTACCTCTCATCTACATCTTTCTTTTTCTCAGTCTCCTTATCCTGCCCTATTTCTTCCCCTCCTAAACTCCTAAACCCCCTGAACTTTGACTGATAGTCTTTCATTTTCATCTGTGTCAGTGAAATAAATAGACTTAACTGATAATTATATATTTTATGAATCATTATCTTAAACAAGTTAATTTACTCAAGGCTACCAGGTCAGTATTGCCACCTTCTACAAGCTTTGGAATTTAAAAAGTAATTTTAAATAATACAAATTATAGGCTATGTTTAACGCAGTTGGTGGAATTGGCAGACGTTCCCTCATCATGCGTTATCAATAAATCGTTAGAAAATTACATGCACAGATGAATTAACATTTATGAAGCGATCTGAATCTGCGTCGTTGAACTAATATTGGATGTTAATTGACTACAAAGCACAAAACCAGCACCAAAATAGTATTCAAGTCATTTGTATTTAGTCTATTAAACACCGTTTATCATTTGATGAAACTATCATAGTTAGTTTCATAGTATTTAACGTAGCTTTGTTAAATGAAGCCCAGCCCTACAGGCTTATATGTCTAGGCTGACAACAACACGCAAAATGGTAACCTTATTATTTAACATTTTTGATAATTTTGCTTCAATAGTATAATAGTAGCCTACATTACTGGTCAAAAAATGTGCATACACATTATTAGGCCTGGTATTCTTTTAAGTCCCTTGTGCACATCAAGCCTGCATTTATATTTGATCAAATCTGTGTATCACTGTGTCACCGCTAGATGGCAGCGCTTCTGTGTTTACGTGAGCTGGCGGAGTAGTAAACATATTCTCACACATCTGCCGATGAATGACAATATCACGAACGGATAAACATGTCAGAAATGAAATGTTACATTAATTTAACTCTATGAACATGACATTTTCATGTTATACTGTAGTACAAAGGCAACAAAAATCCGGATGTCATGTCAAGAGGTTGAATAGTTTAGATGAAAACACTAATATCTCAGATTTAGCTCTACCTCAGTACAGACGTGTCTTCTGCTCTGTCTGAACAACCACATCTCTTATTTTCATGCACACCAGCATTTATAACCTTTCCCATCGCTAGTATGAGCATCCCTCATGCCCAACAGTGATGTTCAAGACCACTGTCCTCTCGTCTCTATGGTAACAGTGAGACACCCTCTCCCCCAACACACACACAAACAGATTGATCATGTGCTCATGAGAGCATCTGACCCAGAGATCCTCTCTCTCTCCCTCTCTCCTCACCCAGCGCTCATTAACATGATTCCTCTGTCAGGCATTCATTCACCATTAAAGTAACTTAAATGGAGGAGAAGAAAGCGACAGACATTCATTAATTGCGGTGTGGGGCTTCATTAGTGAGTCCTAAAAAAGAGGCATGTGACAATCTCCCCCTCAACAAGCCATTAATGAACCTGTCTAACTGCAACATTACTATCTATCTATCCGTCTGTCTGTCTGTCTATATTTCAGAATGCATAGAGTATAGAGAATGTAGTGTCGTAATGGAATTTATCTCTTTATTGAATGATTTGTTTTAGGAGTGACCGCTCCAGTCACTGTTGAAGTTCACTGTATGTAAAAGAGGA
Organism: Pimephales promelas; assembly: GCF_016745375.1. The sequence goes on along the minus strand of NW_024121208.1, from coordinate 427,164 downwards.
GCCAGGAAATTCTGCTATATTTCTTTTTGCGAATTTTCTTTTCTGGTGAACTATTCCTTTGATCATTAACATGAGCAATAACAATACGAGAATGGTTGTGCATTCTAAAATCAGGAATGATTGTCCTCTGTAAAGCAGTTTTTTTTTTAAATAATAATAATAACAAAAAATAAAAATATGTTCTCTCCACTAGAGAATATTTAAGGCAGCATCCTTATCTAGTACGCAGTGCCTGAATGGATTTAAAGGGATAGTTCACTTTGAAATTAATTTTTTATATGTTTTATCTTACATCAAGGGCATCCAAGAGGTGTCTTTGTTTCCACAGTATTTTCAATTTTGATATTTTTAGGTCAAACCGTTTTTGTCTGTCAGTCATATAATGGAGGTCTATGGTCACCACCTCAAAGAGCATGCACAGAGAAGTCCAAATTAAACATGATTTAATGACTCGTAAATGTAAGTACACATTGATGGCCTAAGACTCAAAACAAGCGGTTTGTGTGAGAAAACGAAAAGTATTTATATCGTTTTTACCTCTTGTAACCACAGTCACATCCAAGTGATCTGAAGGCACGGGCGCTTTGGTCTGCGCAAGCGCCGGAAGTGATCTCTTGCGCGATTCGAAAAAAAAATCATCGTCTTCCGTTGTGATTTCCTGCAAATCTAAATATGTTTAGATCTTCACAGTGAAGGGTAACACTTCTGAAATCTCTGTAAACAATGAGTGAACACCCGGCGCTTTCCGGCGCTTGCGCAGACAGAAGCGCCCGCGCCTTCAGAGTACTTGAACGTGACTGTGGTTACAAGAGGTAAAAACGATATAAATACTGTTCGTTTTCTCACACAAACCGCTCGTTTCGTGTCTTAGGCCATCAATGTGTACTTACATTTATGAGTCAATAAATCATGTTTAATTTTTACTTCTCTGTGCATGCTCTTTGAGGTGGTGACCATAGACCTCCATTATATGACTGACAGACAAGAACGGTTTACTGAAAAATATCAAAATTGAAAACACTGTGGAAACAAAGACACCTACATCTTGTCTTACCCTTGAGGTAAGCTAAAACAAAGTGAACTATCCCTTTAATTTGTTTACTGTGAATTTTATTTAATTTGAATTTATCTCAGTTTTTTTAAGTCTGACACCAACAAAATAAATCTAAAGCAAAACAAGAGTAGATTCATTCAAAGAAGTGTTAACTTGATATTCTAGACAGGAAATCTGCATGTAAAACATCAGTCTAGTGGTGTGTGTTCAAGGTCACACAGTGGCGCATTTCTGGAGAGAAATGAAATCCCAAATCAATCGGAGAGAAATACTGTCAGGCAGAGTCAGAGCGCGCTTAGAAACGCAGAGATCTAGTCCTTTAATGTAGACCGGTTGTTTAGTGTGATTGTTGCACTTCTGAGTTCTGACTGAGATGAGTGAGCTATGAAGTGAGGTGCAGTGTGATATTGATGACTGCATTCTGGATTCTGATTTGACGGTTGGTAGAGAGAGTATAAAGACGTGGACTTGCAATTACAGGCAGAAAGGTATTAGTATGCTGGGCTTATTTTTATTCATGACACAATCTGTGACACACACACACACCTTATCTTGTCAGTGAGCACACACACACACTGGCACTCTGCGTCATAAAAATCTCTCCAGCCTCAGTGTTTCTCCCCGGAGGAAAACACCTCGGGAGATCTCAGCTATGTCTTTTAAGTGTTTACTTTATCTCAGATGGTTATCCTTAAATGCCCTATTAGTAAAAATAGACCCAAATGAGATTTGTTAAGGCTTTTAATATAACAGCTCTGATCATTTGGTCTTTCATGTTCATTTCTGTTGAGAATTTTCAAATATTGAACTTCCCTTCTGAAAATTACAAACACTTTTAGTACACTTTAACTATTTTAAAACCAAATGTAATGACACTTAAGGATATTAAATGATAATCGACATTAAATGAAAATATATTATAGCTTAAATTATTATTAAATGCAATTAGTTGCACTTAATAGTGTTTTTTTTGCCCACTTAAGTACGTACATCTTTGTCAGTGATGTCTTTTGTTTTACAATATCTTACTGCCGAATGTACAAGCATTCATGATAACTACAATATACTGTTTATGTAATTTTTACTGAAATTTATACAGTATTTTTAAATACACATTAATGTGAAGGTACAATTCAGCACATTTAAAATATATTAACTTAAAATGTAATATCTTATAACACCACGGTCAAAAATGATAGGCTACTTTACATGTGCTTTAGCATGTTGGCCGACGCATAAAAATTTAGCGGCAAAGGATTATTAAAACAATCATTTAAAATGTACTTAAAAAAATAACATTTAGGCAGTCTGTCAGGAATGTTTTATTTCATTAAAGGAGAACTCCGGTCAATTTTAACATTGAGCTCATTTTATTGTACATTTGGAGTGCTGTCAGTTACAAACAAAAATGACAAAAATCGGTGTTGCCTACACTGTGTTATCGTCTTTTTATGGGGGCGTGGGGGCATGTTCTAAACCTGCTTTTAGCCTCTTAACATCCTTGATTTGTCATTACGAGTGCCCAGCCATGTGAGTGGTGTTATTAAGAGTGACCACAGTCAATCTGACTGCAGTAGATGCAGAAAGATATTAATAAAAACGATATTAATTCAGCCAGCTCACATACCTCTATTTACTTCCTGTTTTCGGTCAAAGCCCACAGTAGTGGATTGTCGAGTTCACGCGCGTGATCATTAGTGACTATCATCTCAAACACGTTTGTTCACATTACAGCCTTGAAATAAGTTTTGCTATGGCTTTTGCTAATCAGTAGCAGGTGACAAAAGGGGGCGGTATGTTCTCCCTCTAGACATCACCTGATTGGGCAATCAGTCCGTGAGTGCAGTATGAGTCATCGGCCGAGTACCCTAGCATATAAATGACCTCAAAACTCCCATTTAGATTTCACAGGGTCTCCATTTGTCCTCTGTTCAATTCTCAGTGCTGTCAAGAAAGAAGTGATTTAAAAATATCTCGTTTGTGATCTTTCTCGATCTCGTCTATGGCTCTATCCTCAAGTGAAGTCTTTCAACTCCCGGCTCATCCACACAACACTCTCTCTTGACGCGCACGCGCGCGCACACACGGTGCATTTCGCCGCTCCGATGAGAGATCGCCAACCTGTGAGACAGCCTTTGAAGCTGACATCTTTCCCTCCATCTCTGTCCTCTCTCTCTCCCCGCTAGAGCAGGTGGTCTCCCCCCATCACAGATCAGCATTCACACACACATTCGCTGGCTCGCGAGCCCCCCTGAGCTAATTCCATTATACATTCCGTCTGGAAGTAAGAGAGGACTGCCCTCTAATTGCTTTCTTATCCCCCTGAGCCCCCTTTCTCTCCTTTACGCTCGTCTCTTCTCCTCCAAACAGAACCCCCAACCCCGTTCGGTCCACCCCCGCCCCCGCCCCGCTCCGCTCCGAACATGGCTGCAAAGGGAAGGAGGAAAGTGAAACAGAGCGAGAGAGACTAGGAGAGAGAGACAGGGAGAGAGACGAGTCTGCCACTGACAGGGAATATCTGCCATTTTCCGCGTTGCAGGAGGACCTGATCCAGAGGACCGGGATCCAGGCACAGCACCGCCGCAGGTAGAGACGCACGTTTCTCCGCATATAAGGCGCTTCATGTCAGTGCGAGCGGATGGGTGGATGGATGAGTGGCGGGGACTGAGCGCTGCTGTGCGTCTCCAGAGCCGCATGCATGGGGACAGGGGGGCGTGTTGGATAACAGGCTGCACATGTGTTTGCCGTTGCGCTCTGAGTTCAGTTTAGTCCTGCACTACTCCCGTTCCGAGTATTGCGAGATAAACTACGGCACTGATCTCATATCTGGCAACTCTTACTAGCAACAGATGCTGTAGGAAAGGGATAGTTTGTGTGTTGTGTTGGCGTCAAAACTGTCTACGAAAAAATCAAGGTATATTAAGGGATATTTCTAAAGAGCATTTATTCACTGTAAAGTGCAATTGAATGATTCCGTGGATGTTAAAATTGGTTATTTGTGGAGCCGTCGGTGCCAATAAGAAACCTTTATTTTCAGTGTTTAAACGCTCATTTGTTATAGCTATTCAATAGCCTTTAAACGTGAAACTGCAATTTGTCAATGGGTCCGCTGAAATGTGAGCTATGTTTGCAACCGAAATCAAAAGCAACGCAAAACTATGACGTGCTCTTGTGTTTATATCGAAGACGCATTATGCAAATGAAGAGTGTGTTGCGCTTTATACGAAAATGTGTTTGTGTGAGTCTACGAGTGAGATTTAGTGATCGTGTCACTCATATCCATGGATCCGCAGACGAAATGTTTCAGCGTTTATTTCAGACTTGACATGCACGCGCATTATGCATATGCAGTGTGTGTTGCGCGCTTTATGCGATGATTTTGTGAGTGAGGTTTTCCGGAAAGCATCGCTAGTATTGGTTTGTTTACATGCGTTTCAAGGGAATTCGTCGTGTTTTCCGAGTGTGTTGTTTTTGCATGCATCATGCCCTTGATCAGAGAAACTCAGGGGTATAAGACAGCTCTAACCTATTAAACGCTGCACTGAGACTGCAGTGTCACAGCTGACTGATATTGATGCTCTGGACGGCCCCTCTCCGCAAGAATCCATTTAGAGACGCGCGCGTGTGTGTGTTTGTCTGTGTGTGTGTGTGTGTGTGTGTGTGTGTGCGCGCGCGCGCAGAGGGAGTGTGACTGACAGGCGGAGAGCGCGCGCAGTGTGTGTGTGTGTGTGTGTTGGTATGTGTGAGATGGACAGATACGGAATGGAGAGGTGAGATGAATATGAAGGCGGGGAGAAAAATGGAGGGATAGCATGAATATGTGAGTGAATTACAAAAGAGGAAAAAATGATACTAACATCTGCAATAATATAATAGACGCATCTACCGAGAGAGAGAAAAAAAAGGTCGCAACTGTATTCCCAAGGTTAAGAGCGTCACTCTGCATGTAAAATAACCCAAGACATCAGCAGACTATAGATCATGTGCCAAGCGCGTGCTGGGGGAGGCGGGTGATCACAGAGTCAGATTATATTATTAATAAATTCCAGTAAAAATGTGATAGAATACCATATACAATATGTAACATTCAATATTATTATGTAATGCTATATTAATAGTTATTATTATTACATAACTACATATCATGTTATATCACTGACAGTTTTTTTTATTTTTTTTTATTTATTTATTTTTTTTTTGGGGGGGGGGGGGGGGTGGCGGCTTATCCAGTAAATAACATATTTGAAAGGAAATATACTTCATCTATTTGATTATTTTCTTTTTGCATTTAGAACGTGATGAATGCAAACCAAAATATAACTAAGCTGCCAGTAAAATATATATATATATATATATATATATATATATATATTAATCTATTACATTAATCTATATCTAATATATATATATATATATATATATATATAAACGTTTTCTTACTCCAATGACATTCTTATTTTAAACACAAACCTTACTCTATATATGTATATATATATTTACCTTAACCTATTTTTTAATCTATATATATATATATATATATATATGTTTTCTTACTCCAATGACATTCTTATTTTAAACAGTAACCTTACTCTATTTTTACCTTATGATTTATGCTTAAAATAAAATAAAATAGTTGAAATAAATAAGTAGATTTAAGGATTAAGTTTTACAAAATTTTTACAAAAGTTTTCTTACTCCAATAACATTATTTTAAGAACAAACCTCACTATATTTTACCTTATGATTTATGCTTAAAATAAATTAAGTAAATCAAATAATTAAGTTTTACATGTCTTACTCCAATGACATTCATATTTTAAACACGAACCTTACTCTATTTTTACTTGATCATTTATGCTTTAAAATATATATATTTTTAAACAAGGAAAACAAGTAAAAAAAAAAATAATGATTAAGAAAATGTTTTTGCACTGCAATGCCTATTTAAGAAAAAAAAAAAAATCAAATGAAAAACAACCAGCAAATAAAAACTCTATGATGCAAATCAAAAGATCAGATTTGATTATCATAAATGAATAATACGTGTGGTTTCAGAGCATCACAAGTAAACACAACACAGAGCTAAAACTGACATTATAATGACTGGATGAGCCACATCAAAGCTGTTCCAAAATAGCTCATATAAACACTTCCAGTGCATTCTATATTAATGCGGCAAGTTGTGCCGTTGCCCTGCTACCATAAACCCTAAACCCTGCTTCACATTTCTGCCCTTAAAAACAAGTTCTTGGCCATCTTGACTGACAGTTTTCCATATATTCTCATTGCTCCCATGTGTAAATATTAATAACATAACGCAGTCCTGCCCGTGTAAATACAGCTACACCGCTCATGCAAAATCTGTAAAAGCTGATACATGTCTACCAACGCACAGTATATACCATCACATCGCCCAGCCCTACATGGTGCTATATCGCATTTTGTCAGTGACTATAGTGTGGAGGCTGATGCAATCCACTGAAACTGTCACACACCTGAGGGTCAGTCAGAGAACAACCATGAAAAACAGAACGAGAGAGGGGGGTATCGTCGGCTCTTTCAAGAATAGAAGGTGATGGGAAAGAAATTAGATAGAGGCAGTGGGAAAGAGTAGACCGACAGAGAGAGAGAGAGACGGATATGAGGTGAGAGAGAAAGACAGCACCCCTCCCCCTTCCGCTGTTTTCTAGGTGCGAGAGTCCTGAGCAACAATCTGGCACGGCTCAAAACAGATCCATAAGGTCAGGACGGGGCAGAGCGAGCGAGCGAGGACGAGAGGAGAGGAGCGACGGAGGAATTATTTATCTCCAGATGCCGCTGTCTATGCAGCACTGGGCTCAGCAGTCTTTGCTCCGAGTGAGCGGAGAACAGGAAATGAATGGATGAAGAGAAGAAATAAAACAACAAACTCGATGGTCAGGGGGTCAGATTTCCACGGGAAAGCACTCGTGCGCAACCGAGATGTCATATAACCGAGATGTCACATTTACAGTCGAAGCATGTGATTTCTGCTCTAGTAGTGGCAGTGTAAAAAAATAATAACTGTTTCCTTAAAGGTTTCCTGGACACTCCCCCCATCTGCCATTGGCCAATCAAACAGACAGTCCCGCCCTAAACTCAAAGCATTGGTTGGTTCAATGTGCACCACCAATGATTTTAGATAATATAATATACATTTTTCAATTGCAGTCTCACTCGAGGAGCAACCCGGTCTCATCCCAAGACGTCATATAACTGACGTTTTGGGACGTCTTTTGACCATACGTCAATATTCGCCTTTTTAGGGCCCCCTTAAACGTCGGTAGATGAGGTTATGGGATCCTAACTCTACCCCAGACCTAAACCTAACCCTAAACCTAACCCGTCACCTAACTGACGTTAAAGGTAAAGCGTCAGTTGTATGACGGCCCGGGATCGCCATCTACCGACGTTTAAGGGGGCCCTAAAAAGGCGGATATTGACGTACGGTCAAAAAACGTCCCAAGACGTCAGTTATATGACTTTTTGGGATAAGACTGTGTTACGAGGAGTGAGGAGAGGCGGGCTTGAGTTTCGCACATAATTTTACTCATTCCCTGCGCTCACGTAAACACAATCAGTTGTTTTAAGTGAACATAAACAGTTGAGAAAGAAAACACGTGTGTAACAGTATAATGGATCAGTGCATCTGCTCTTAAAGTGACAGCAGCCTAATAATTCTGCAGCCCAATTATGAGATAATATTCAAAATATCTATATGGCAGCTTTCCCCCAATAAATGGTGACCAATAAAGTTAGTCAAGCCCTGTTTGTATGGGTACGCAAAAATGATTTTTTCTTTGCACATATTGTTGGCTAAAATCACGCCAAGGACGATGACTATGATAACCATATTCTCAATGTAAAAGAACTGCAGAGTTCATGCCACAATTGTAACAATAAGGCGCAGAGAAACAATGTTGCTGATATCAATTTCAGAGGAATGTTTTTTTCCCAGATGATTAACGATAAAAATATTGACAGAATCCATGCTGCATTTAATGTGACATTCGACAAAACGACAGCACAAGCTTATAATAAACAGAACGATGTCGCCCACCTGCTGTTGACGCTAATATAGTTATCGAGTGTGAACGGGTCTTAAGGCCAATTTATACTTCTGCGTCGAGGGTACGCCGTAGTGTACGGCGTTGGTTACGCACGTAGGCGACGCCGTTGTGAGCATTTATACTTCTGCGTTCAGGTCTTGGTTGCTCTGCAGTACTGCTCCGAAACGCTAGTTGGCGGCAGAGGGTTTTAATGTTCCACTGTGTTTAGATTCCTCGCAGTTAGGTTACTACAAGCAATAGTGACAGAAAGAGAGCAGATCATGTTGGAGTTGGAGCTTATTGAGGTGGAAAAACAGTTAATTTTAGTGAAATTACTAAAACTGAAAGGCAGAAATGAGAGAAGACGTCGGAGGAGATGGTACGTGTGGAAATGCGTGAGAAGGTACGTGCGGAAATGCGTAGGAGGAAATGCGATGCTACCAAGCCGACTAATCGCCGATCTTGCGGTCCGCGTCGTCGCGACATGTAGTTACATTTTTGAAGAGGTGCGCGTCAGGCTACGGCGAAGGGTACGCGGTATGGGACGCGTCTGTGCGTATGCTACGCCGTACCTATCGTGCGCACCCTACGCAGAAGTATAAATTGGCCTTTAATGTGTGATCTGGCTTGATCTCTCGTTTTCTGGGTCCCACTTAGGAGATGGGTCCCAGCTTAATCTGTTTTTGCGATAACTTGTAGCTAACTTGAGCTGTTTTGGCGTTATGTGTAGCTTGAATGCTAAATCGCACAGCTATGTGCAAGATAAGATAAAAAATGAAAGATAAAAGTAGTTTGTTGCCATCCAAGTAATACATTTATTTGTATAGCGCTTTTCATAGTAGGTTGCGTTTTAAAAATAATTTCGAAATCACGAAATTTAGTTTTAAGTCGAGAACTTTCAACATGTAAGTCTTCTTATATGTCTTCTATAATAAAGTGATTTTCTCTGATTTGTAACCAGGCACTAAAGCGAATACCCATAAAACTAGCTTTGAACCAATCGGATTCCTTGGGTCCTAAACTGGGAGCCATCTTTTCAATGGGACTCAACTCTTCACCACAGTGGCTTCACTTCTGACCAATGGAAGAGTGCAAAGGGGCGTCATCCATCTTTTTTTTACAGTCTATGGTCAGAACACACACATCCGTGTGCGATTGTGAGCGTGTGGCGCTGCACGTTGAAATCGCTTAGATGTCATCCAGCTCAGTGGAAGGTCATCTATCGTTTCTCCAAATAGATCCAGCCTTCATTTCCACTCCACAGCCGCTGTATTTACCAGTCCACTGGCCCAGAACGCTAGTGCACACACACGCGCACACAAACACTCGTGCATCCTGCCACGCCTCACTACTGACAAACTGATTGCTGAGAAAGGAGTCCTTAATAAAAATTAAAAAGAGCCATTCCTTTTGAGCTTCGCTTAATTTGGTATGAAGGAAGTACCGGTACGTACGCTTTTAGTGTTTAGCTGCATCACTCACGTGGGCGATACGTCCAGTGGTTTCTAGGGTGTTCTATGAAGTGTTGTCACTGATGAGTTTAAAATATTTAATAATATTTTATAATAAGTAATAAGTGGAAAGGGGCATAGAAATCTTTGCATATATGGCAAAGCTCAAATCTAGCGGTTCAGGCGGAAGGCTCAGGTTCAAGCCTCCGCAGAGACCGAGTGAAAGCATTTGCATGTGATTTATTTGTGTCCCAATTCTGACTGTATATGATCCATACCACATCCCCTCAGGAGAGACCAGCTGCACAGACCAATTTACCACCTAGCATCAGCACATCCCGGGCCACGAGTGTGCGACACTATCAAGGGCACCTACAGGTGGTGCGAGATCTCCAGTGGCGGTGTTCGATCTCTTTGAGAGTCCGCGGGGCAACACGGAGGATTGCGTGGGATTTTTAACGACTCTCGGGGGCCGGTGGTAACAGATGAAAGGAGGAGGGGGGGAGGAGGGGGGGGGGGTAATTTTAAGCCGTACTGTTGCAGATGATTTTTTTTCCCCGTGATCACAGCAGCACAGAAGCATTTGAAAATTTCTGCGGCCTCAAACAGCCGTTTGAATCATATAACCGTAGAAGGAGGGCGACGGCATGTTAGCGTCAAGGACTGCACAACAAGGTACTATAGTCAAAAAGGGCTCTGCTTTTGAAAAGGAGCCAAAAACTAATCCTTTCATAGCACTACAAAAGCTGACAACTGTGTTGGTTTGATTTGAGAAGATCTCAAAGCTTGTCTTCACTGGCAGACACGATTAGTTCACTGGATATAAAGATTGCTGCGTCAAACAGCGTGTGTGTGTTGAGTTACAAGCGTGTGTGAGTGTGTGTCGGGGTTGGGGACGGAAAGAGACGATCTCTTGTGTATCGGGACAGTAAAGTGGGCCATGAATACACATCTCTGTGGGCGTGGAGCTGGGTAGGTTTAGGGGTGGGTTTAGGGGTCAGGGGGTAGAGCTGGGTAGGTTTAGGGGTCAGGGGGTGGAGCTGGGTAGGTTTAGGGGTCAGGGGGTGGAGCTGGGTAGGTTTAGGGGTGGGTTTAAAGGATCAGAGGGATGAGCTGGGTAGGTTTAGGGGTGGGTTTAAGGATCAGGGGGTGGAGCTGGGTAGGTTTAGGGGTCAGGGGGTGGAGCTGGGTAGGTTTAGGGGTGGGTTTAGGGATCAGGGGGATGAGCTGTGTAGGTTTAGGTGTGGGTTTAGGGGTCAGGGGGTAGAGCTGGGTAGGTTTAGGGGTGGGTTTAAGGGTCGGTGGAAAGAGCTGTGTAGGTTTAGGGGTGGGTTTAGGGATCAGGGGGTGGAGCTGGGTAGGTTTAGGGATCAGGGGGTGGAGCTGGGTAGGTTTAGGGTGGGTTTAGGGGTCAGGGGTGGAGCTGGGTAGGTTTAGGGGAGGGTTTAGGGGTCAGGGGGTGGAGCTGGGTAGGTTTAGTGGTGGGTTTAGGGATCAGGGGGTGGAGCTGTGTAGGTTTAGGGGTGGGTTTAGGTGTCAGGGGGTGGAGCTGTGTAGGTTTAGGGGTGTGTTTAGGGGTCAGGGGGTGGAGCTGGGTAGGTTTAGGGGTGGGTTTAGGGATCAGGGGGTGGAGCTGGGTAGGTTTAGGGGTCAGGGGGTGGAGCTATGTAGGTTTAGGGGTGGGTTTAGGGATCAGGGGGTGGAGCTGGGTAGGTTTAGGGGTGGGTTTAGGGGTCAGGGGGTGGAGCTGTGTAGGTTTAGGGGTGGGTTTAGGGATCAGGGGGTGGAGCTGTGTAGGTTTAGGGGTGGGTTTAGGGATCAGGGCGTGGAGCTGGGTAGGTTTAGGGATCAGGGGGTGGAGCTGGGTAGGTTTAGGCATATGTAAGGTGGGAGGAGTTGGATCTGGATCCGACTTTTGATCCGACTCGCATAAAAAGTTTTTCTTTAGTTGAAAACGGTGCCGTGTAAACAGCCCCTAAGAGAGATTTGTTTCCTAGACAGCAACATAGTGTCGGCCCAGATCCGGCCCAGATCTGGTACGCATTGAATCCACACATACCAGATGTGGGCCGGATCTGGGCAGACACTATGTTGCTTTCTTGGTTCCTTGAGAAAAAATGAACATGTTAGCCCTACTGTACCTGATCTTTAGCCAAATGTATCTGTATTAAATCAAAATCAGAAACGAATCACTAGAATTTGCAGCCCATGTATTTGGCTTTCAAAATCCACTTGGCTAAAAAAAACTGAGAGAGCACGTCTGAACTGTGCGTGGATACAGGCGACCACCAGCAGCGGAAAACAATGCCTTCGGCACTTCACCGTCGGCAAAGACAATGGGTTCCTGCGCCGCCGGCGCTGATAATGGTGCAGGCACGCTGCCGGCACACACACGCCGCGTCAAAACAGAGTGAAAGAGAGAACGAATGGGAGAACACTGCAGATGAAGGGATGCAGACACCAGAGATGCCCAACCCACTGCCTGTCTGTGTGATGTGTGCGTCTGCGGCCGTGTGTGTAATTATGAGTGCGTGTGTAGGCTGTAGTGCTTTCATCGCCTGGGAGGGCCCGTCAAAGCGGACACCACGAAAGCTGGAGTGACAGAAACACACCCTTCCTCCACAGAAACACACGCATGCACAGGCACGCTAGCCGGCCGGAGCACACTGTCACGCCGCAGACTGCTCTCGGCCGTGTGACGCTAACTAGCCGCGCTTCCATTATTAATGTCAGTCATACTCCGGACACACTGGCGGCGCAGTTAGCCTGTCTGTACTCATCCGCGCACACACAAGGACACGCAAACATTCTCCTCTGCATCTCGGCTCGCCTCTCTAGACTGCTAACACAAGTCCTGCTACAGGCGATGCACGCTGTCTCTGGGCTTTTGAAGTAGGCTATGCTCCAAAATAGTATCCTACCATACTACTCGTACTATTTGCAGCATTACAGAGCTTGAATAACCAAATAACCTATTTGCCAAAATGTGCATTATATAGTAGGGTACAACGGGTTTAAAGACACACTGAGGTAAAAGGTAAATAAATCTAAATCACTAGATAGATAGCACAAAACTTTAAGGTGCATGGGGAAATTTGTCTGATTCTTGAAAAACGCGATCGCAGGTAGCAGCGCAAAGTTGATTATGTGCTAATTTGATCTAATATTTAATGTTGTAGATTTAAGTAGCAAATGGAAAGCGCCAAAATTATTGAATATATTTTGGGACAAAGGTCTTGTTAATGATTTTCAGTTCTGTTCAAGGTTGTGAAAGTAACAGTTATTCAATATCGGAAGAATATGTTGCTTGTGGGTTATTTGGGGTAAAAAGCGCCCCTGCTGTTTGGGCGAAAGGCACAATAATTAACATGATAATAAATATCTGGCTGACTTTTCCATTTGTGACATAACATGGTTTTATTCATATGGTTGATATCATATATTATATTAGGTGTTCACCTTAGAGATAATCACCATATTTATAATGAAATCATCAAAAAAAAAAAAAAAATATATATATATATATATATATATATATATTAATAATATCATATAATAAAATGATTTAATTTTACTACTGTAAATCAATATTAAATTATTATGGGATCGCATTCAATACTTTCAGAATCTTTACTTTTCGAAATAATTTAGTTTTTGTGTTTTTAAAATATATTTGTATATTAACATATTTTAACGACAGTATATTCATTGAACAAAAATGAATTATTTTATTGATCAAAATAAAAGAAAATAGTGCAGACTTTGTTGTGTGATTGTTTTGAACAAGTATTAACTTGGATATTATTAAAATGTATAAAATGTTTTAGTGTATAATATACAACAAAGCGCATTGTGTATATGTTCGCAATTTCATACTAACATACTACTATTATCATTTTTTTAGGTCTCAAGGGAGGTTGCATGCATGAAACACCCAAATAACCTTCAACATTTGCTAAAATGTGCAGTATAGAGAACATAGGGCTGTATTAAGAGCACCATACTAACATAATACTCACTATTTCTGCAGTACGTACAGTATATTGTGCATGTAGACGCCTAATATCAGCAAAGCAGATTGTAAATATGTTTGCAATTGCATACTAATATACTTCTCTTATTATTTTTGTAGTATTGTGCATGAAGGGTGGTTGAATGCATGGATTACCAAATAACCTACTACATTCTACGAATCTCCAAATGTGTAAACTATAGGGGAGCACAGTTATGGTTAGAATTGCACACTAACACATACTCCTAATGCTTCTCCAGTATGTTCTTTATGCAAGAAATTCCTAGATGACCTGGCTGCTATATTCACCAAGCGATGGCCATGTTTAGAATAGCATACTGTACTAACACACTACTCACATGTGCATGAAAGGAGTACCAGTTTGTCTGCATGGAATAACCAAAATGTGTAGTATACAGCTGAGCACATTGAGGCTGTGTTTGGTATTGCATACTAACATTTACTCTTACTTCTGCAGTATGCAAAGACCCATTTAATTCCAAGATGCAACACCTTTCACTAAATTAAGCATGCGACATGTGACAATAATAGCATACTTCTGTTTGAACGGTTTAGTTTATTGATGCATAATGCATGCAGTGTTCTGTTCAAAACTGTCATAGACAAGCAAGAGCAGCAGCAGACATGTAGTGACTGTGATTAATCACACACACACACATTTGTGAGAGCCATAGTGCGTGTGTTTTCATATGCCTATTTTCATAAGCCAATTTGTACACGCACAGACACACACTCGGGATAACTGTATATATCATGCACACACACACACAGATGCATCTTCAGAGTTAAAACGCATACACATGCAGAGCAATCTGAAAAGACGCGCATTCATATTCAAACACACACACAAGCACTACAGACAGCTGTATGGGCGGGGGAGGTAGAGAAAGCGGACGAATGGATGAGTGTGTGTCTGTGTGTGATTATGTGAAGAGAATGTGCTCTGTTGATAGATCCCAGTGTGTGTGTGTGTGTGTGTGTGTGGAGAGAGAGGCAGACACATGGATGCTGTGCTGTGAGTCATACTGAAGCCACACAAATCAATACTATAATCATCAACACAAACATCGTGTTGTTCACACTCATGTGCGCCCACATAAACACAGTTCAAATAAAGGTTCTTGGGTTCTACAGTTCTTTGGAGACATACGTTGTGTGTGCTTCAGATCAGTGTACAATTATTTTTAGTTCTAAGAGGAACCATAAAGCATAGCAACATGCTAGCACAAAGAAATGCCCAGCAACCACCTAATACACACCGACAACTGCATAGCGCTTTAGCAACCACATGATATTTATACACTCACCTAAAGGATTATTAGGAACACCATACTAATACTGTGTTTGGCCTGCTGTAATTCTACGTGGCATTGATTCAATAAGGTGCTGAAAGCATTCTTTAGAAATGTTGGCCCATATTGATAGGATAGCATCTTGCAGTTGATGGAGATTTGTGGGATGCACATCCAGGGCACGAAGCTCCCGTTCCACCACATCCCAAAGATGCTCTATTGGGTTGAGATCTGGTGACTGTGGGGGCCATTTTAGTTCAGTGAACTCATTGTCATGTTCAAGAAACCAATTTGAAATGATTCAAGCTTTGTGACATGGTGGCCATAAAGGGATGGACATGGTCAGAAACAATGCTCAGGTAGGCTGTAGCATTTAAACGATGCCCAATTGGCGCTAAGGGGCCTAAAGTGTGCCAAGAAAACATCCCCCACACCATGACACCACCACCACCAGCCTGCACAGTGGTAACAAGGCATGATGGATCCATGTTCTCATTCTGTTTACGCCAAATTCTGACTCTACCATCTGAATGTCTCAACAGAAATCGAGTCTCATCAAACCAGGCAACATTTTCCCAGTCTTCAACTGTCCAATTTTGGTGAGCTCTTGCAAATTATAGCCTCTTTTCCCCTTTTGTAGTGGAGATGAGTGGTACCCGGTGAGGTCTTCCGGATCTGGGCAGACACTACTGTATGTTGCTGTCTGGACTTGATCTTCAAATTCAAAACGTTTTCAATGCATCAGTGAATGTTTGAACCTTTTTAATAGTTGTGTTTGGGTCCCTCAGTTTGAAAAGATGGATCTCAAAATCATACAGTCACTGCTGGAAAGGGTTCAAATATGCAAAGATGGTGGAAAACTGAAGAATTTGTAGGGTATTTCTGAGGAACATGTGGCAGGACAAACAAGGAACTCAAGAACAACCATCACAAAAAAAAAAAAAAAGAGTCAGTCTTGGTCAAAATTTGCATAGGCCTACACTGTAAAAAAATATTGTTCGTTTAACTTAAAAAATGAAGTAACCTGGTTGCCTTAAAATTTTACATTCATTGAAATGGAAAAATTGAGTTAATACAATTAAGGAGATACATTTAATCATCAGAAACTCAAAATATTATGTTATCTGAACTACATAAATTATTTAAGTTGATTTGACAAAAGAAAAAAATGTTGTGATTACAAATCATGAATATATATATATATATATATATATATATTTTACAGTGTATATAAAGCCTTAAAAAAGTTTTTTTTAAAGAAATCAATACTTTTATGTAGCAAAGAAGCATTGATCAAAAGTAAAGTAATTTATAATATTACTATTAAAAAAAAAGTTCTTTCCCAGACAGCAATATAGTGTAAATATAGTATTTACATCTGGCACATGAACTTGTACCAGATGTGGGCCCACACTATGTTGCTGTCTGGGTTTAAACTTTCTATTCATTGAAGATTCCTGAAAAAAAAAAAAAAAATCTATCACAGTTTCCACAAAAATATTAAGCCACACAACTGTTTTCAATAACCAGAAATGTTTCTTGAGCATCAGATCATCATATTAGAGTGATTTCTGAAGGATCATGTGACTCTGAAGACTGGAGCAGCTAATGATACTGAAAATACAGCTTTGATGCAGGCATAAATGACATTTTAATATTAACAAAGATTGTAATATTTCACAATATTACGATCTTTTCTGATGTTTTTTGATGAAGTAAATGCAGCCGTTGTGAGCGTAAGAGACTTCAATGCTCAGAAAGCACTAAATGCATTGCATGTTGTGTTGTGAGTCGATTTTGTTAGCCGTCTTCACACACAAGCTCTACAGCATGGTCAACGTGAGCTTGGCAGCCTCTCAGCAATTTACTGTGTGTGTGTGTTCCTCATTTTTATCACACACCAAAACAGCAGAAAACAGCGCCTCTGCCTTCCCTTCATGTCTGTCTATTTTAAAACCACACATCTTCCCGTTCACCCTCTCTGTGCGACCCTTTTGTTTCCATCTCCCCCTTTCTCTTTCCTCATCTCATTTCCCCCATTTCTATGTATTTTTGCGATAACAATTCTCTCACGTTCCCTGTCTCTCTATCTCTCCCTTGTGCTCTCTCTATGACCCTGTCTCGCTCTCGCCCGCTCTCGTTCTCTCGTCTAGCTGCCAATTTTAACACTAAGCATCTCTCATGTGCATGCGCCCCACCATCCCTCTCTCTGATTCATTCCTCGCTTCCTCTTGCTCTTGTCACTATCTCTCCGTTCTAAATGTGGCTCTGAAACCCTATCACCCCAATACGGCACAATAATTTATTCGGTGTTATGCTGAGAAGTGCGCGCTGGTCTCAGAGCAGAGGTGGCTGATGGGAATAGAGGTTCGACACAAAGCAGCTGATCTCAGCGCAGCTCCAAACAAGGAGACGTTCTCTATGAACTATGAACAGCTGATCTCAGGGCAGCTGTTAAAAAAATGTCAGTTCTCTGTCATCATTTACTCGATATCTATCTTACCGTTCCAAACCTGCATAACTTTATTTCTAACATTAAAAGATATTTAGAAAAACGTCCGGGTCCAAAAAGCACTTTGAATGTTTTGTTCCACAGATAAAATGGAAGAGCATGCGAAAAGATGACTTGATTTTTGGATGAAATGACAACACGCAGGAATGTTATTTATTTATTAAAAATCATAATAGTGATTGGCAGGGTTATAAATAATTTAGTGTATAAATGTATACCATACAGCCTAGACATCATTTATAAGTTGGCTTCATTATGAAAACAAAAAACCTTCAAAATACTGTGTTTGAGAGAGAGAGACAGCTCAATCTCATTGCTCTCATTAGGATTTCACGCTTCGTTATACTCTTTCTTTCTCTTTAATTATGTCACTTAAGAGCAGTAGCGTTCAAGCCTTTCTTCCCCTGCGATCTGACATTAACATTCGCCTCCACACACTCCAAATCAGCAGCTAAAAGCAGCACAAAACAAAAGGATAATGTCATTTTCTAGGTCTCTCTCCGTCCTTTCCGTCTATAGCCAGCTGCGTCTCGTCGCCATTAGCGCTCTGTCCTCCCCCCATTTTCCAAGCCACCGATTCCCAGAACCCCACCTCCACTCATTCACGCGCTCTTTTTATCTATCCGTCCTCCTCCCACCTTCGTCAATCCAGTCTCCATGCCGCTGAGAGACCAATGTCACAGGGACGATCATGCCACACACACACACTGTTATTTTGCTCGCGAGATGATGTCTGAATGGGGGGCGGTGTTATGGTAAATTGTTGTATATGTGGCGTGTGGATACCTTCCGTTTATGTTTTAGGGGAGCAGAGATGTAGTGTTGTACATGTAAGTGTGTGATGTATGAGAAATATCTTGCACTATGTAGGCTAAGTCGCTTCAGTTAAAGTATCCACGCTGACATTTGTGTGAAGGAGTTTGTGTAGGTAGGTCTGAGAGGTCTGGAACTGTGTGTGTGTGTGTGTGTGTGAGAGAGAGAGAGAGAGAGTATGATGGAAGTATCAATGCATTCTCATAGGGCGTCATATAATGACGCTTTTGACAATGCTTATACATCCAACGCACATGATACCCTTTAGCCTCACTATAACACTCTTCGGGTTATGAGTTGGTTTAGGTGTGGCGTAGTGTTAGGGTTGGACCACTAGGAGGCGCCTTCTGGCCCATATATGCAGAAAGCGTGCCATCCATGTACGTTGGATGCAGTTGGTAAATATGGTGACGTTTTTTTGTGGGCGGAGCTTAGGTGGAGGCAGAACGAGCCCTCTGGCCGCTTCACTAGTTAGCAAGTACTGTTAGCTTGTTTTTTAATATCTTAATGTGTAAGGTCACTCAGTGTCCAGAACCACGATTGTTATTTCCAAAAGTTATTTTTAACGGACGGAACCAGATTAGCCGACCCGTAGCCGCCTACACGCTCACTCCATGCATGGATGATCTGACAGGATTGACGTTATGTTACCTCGGGTGAGTGGCCAGACTTCTACACTTACCTTATAGAGAAACCGATCGTAAAGAGAAACTGAGGGCATCTTTAGATCCCTAAATATATGGTCCTACAAGACTTGTGTGTACGATCCATAGTTCTGCCAAGCCAGCGCTGAGACGACGACAATGTAAAGAGTGAAATTACGGTGCATTGTTAAAGGGTTAGTTCACCCAAAAATGAAAACTCTGTCAGTATTTACTCACCCTCATGTTGTTCCAACCCCGTAAGACCTTCGTTCATCTTCAGAAACACAAATTAAGATATTTAAGATATTAAAATCACTGCTGTATACAGTTCATAGGCTTCTTGAGGGAATGACAATTGATGGCCTCGAAAAGTCATTAAAGACATCGTTAAAATAGTCCAAGTGACTACAGGGGCTCAATCTTAAGTTTATCAAACGACGAGAACACTTTTTGTGTGCAAAAAACAACAAAAAAATAACGACTTTATTTCAACTACTCGTTTATTTCTCCCTCTGCCTCGAGTCAGGTTACTAGTTTAATAGTGTAAGCTTCTGTTATTGTACGTCACACGCATCACACACATGACCAGCGTCGGCCAATAGTGAGCCTACGTGTGACGTAGCTCTACGCTATCACACTACGTTAACTGACTACAGGCCCATGGAGAAGGAAGTGAATAGTTGAAATAAAGTCGTTATTTTTGCACACAAAAAGTGTTCTCGTCGTTTGATCAAGTTAAAATTGAGCCCCTGTAGTCACTTTGACTATTTTAACGATGTCTTTAATGACTTTTCGATGCCAGCGAGAGTCATTCCCTCAAGAAGCCTATGGACTAGTATTCAGGAGCGATCTTAATATCTTAAATAACTTAATTTGTGTTCCGATGACGAACGAAGGTCTTACAGGGTTAGAACAACATGAGGGTGAGTAAATACTGACAGAATTTTCATTTTTGGGTGAACTAACCCTTTAATGATGTGAATAGTTTCTAGAAATAAAAATTCCAGATACAGCATATTCATTTTTCATCAATTCTTGCACCAAACAACACAACAAGATGACATTTAATAATAATTTAAGCTCCTTATTATGTAGCCGAATCTGTGCTGGTTTGTATTGGCTGCCTCCAGTTTTCACTTTGTTTTGCCTCCAGCTAGCGCCGTGACGTAACTGTGATATCGGCGCAAAAGGGGTCTATACGCATTGTCAAAAGTATCAGTATTTGTTGCCTTGGGATGAGAAAGGGCTGGAAGTGTATGTATCCTTTTCACTCAGAAATAAATTGCAGATATGAATATATAAATATACCATTTACAAACAGTCATTAAAGTTTAGTTGAGTGAGATTAGGAGATTTCTTGTGAGATTGTGAAACAAGAGTGCAGCATCATGTCCCGATGAAATCAAAATCAATATTGCCTTTTATATGTTAGCCATATTGTTATCTATAAGCTGGTGTGCTCTAGCCTCGTTAAAACCAGTTGTAACTGAGTTATGTTCTGGCAAAGTGTCATAGACAAATCATTTCCAGAGGGCCGTCACCAACGGACATCGCGGATAGACCTAAAACCAATCAGAGAGATGAAGGAGATGACGTATACAGAGTGGCGGCCGGCGGAGAAACATCTCCGAGAGTTGTTCTTTGCTTTGTTTTTAACAAAAAGGAAATGTTCAAATCATTTAAAACAGATGCGATAGCTGATTCGAACGAGTGATGTTCGAAGCGGCATCCATCTTTGTAATGTAGGCTACAAAATCTGCTTCAAAATCCCATCGCTGTTGTCATCGTGTAAAGCCCGCCCCAACGTTTCTAATTTGGTGCCACGATTTCTGCGGACTGGAAATGGCCTTGAATGAGCTCCTTGCCAGACTAACTTTCATAGCAAATCTAAATTTGCAAGTTGTCTGGGTTTTCCCAGGCTAAGTGTGACAATGACGAAATTTGCATTTAGAAAATATAAGCATTCAAAACTCAGTCTCTCACTTCCGCCAATATGGATCAATGATTTTGATGACATCACTCTGCGCTTCAGCTTCTCGTCATATTTTCTGTCCAAACAAATGCTCTCTAGAATCTGAAGCCCCGCCCACTACACTATAAACAGACGCTGAATGGCTGAAATACATTTACTGTTTTCTACACGGTGAACGAAACGCTATTGGGAGGGGCTGTTCGATCCACGTTGAATAATCATGCACGTTTCAAGGGCCTTTAAGATGCTCCTGTTCTATATTTGACTCCCACCTCCCTCTCTTTCAAAGACAGTCTAAAGGTGTTGTCACCTGGACGTCCAGTGGCTGATTACATTCCAAGTGTGAAACGCATGGTTTGCAGCTTCATGTTCATCTTGACCCGTTCACCGGCTTTCCCTGAATAGAGGGGTGCAGAGAAAAGGGACGGGTGGCGCATTCACTATTGTGCATTACATCACTTACATCTGAAGCTCTCTCCCCTCCATCCCATTGATTAAATCACTCGATTTTCCTGGCAATACACAATGACACTGGCACTTTTAAATATGGAGATGAGGTAAAGAGGTGGACCACTGTGAGTACGAGCCAAGACTGAGAAAGAGAGAGAGAGAACGAGAGTGAGATGGGGTTTGTTGTTGTGCATGCATGCATCAGACATTAGGAAACATAGGAAAATACGCTTCCCTGCCTTTGTGGAACAAGAGCCGCGATGACATCACTTTCCTCACAGTCGAGAGGTTGAGCGAGACGGATAGAGAGAGGTACGGGAGGGAACAAACCCACTTTAAGTGCGTCTCCTCTCCCCTCACATCAGTAATGGAGGTGATATTCGTGACAGGATTCTGGCTTACAGACTCTCAGTTCAGCCTCTGAATCTTTACGCAGTCCTTCCTCAATATCCATCGCTGACAGACCCAAGGTCACGGTCGAAATGTGTCTCTCTCTCTCACACACACATTTTCCTTGTAGAGTTTCTGAGCTAAGTCCATCCTAGTCTTAGCGTAAGATGGCACTCAAGGATTTTTATATGATAAATAGCAAGAGCTTCCTCAAAAGCGAAGACTACCATTTTGCTGAATGCATCTCTGAGGAACAACTTAAGTTTGATAAAAATGTGTGATGTTGATGTCAAATCTTGCAAGTAGATGTTTTGAGCACACCTACTCGGACGGACAGATGTACTAACTGTGGTCCCGCCTCTTCCTGTACAACTTTATTCCCGTATTCAAATAATTATGCTACGCATTCTTGAAAGGCCTGTTGACCCTTGTGAAAATAAAAAGAAGTGCACTTAATTGTAATTAATGAAGTGTTTAATATCTTAAAGTATTTTTTTTAAAAATGTACATGGAAATAATAATAGGGTTAATGAAATAAAAGACCACTTAAGTTTACTTAACAAGACTACGGAAGCTTGTTTCGGCCACTGAATAAAAAATAAAAAAGGTAATTGTGACTTTTTTCTCACAATTCTGACTTTTTACTTAAAAAGTGTGATATAAACTCGCAATTGTGTGTAATAAAGTCAGAATTGCAAGATAAACAGTTACAATTATCTTTAAAATTGTAGCTATTATTCCGTATCGGAAACGAGTTTCCATAGAGTGCGCTTTTATTACTATGTTTCTTAAGCCAACTTTTATAAAGTGCCCTTTGTGATAATGTCAGATTTTTACTTTAAATTTTAAATCATTTTGTTTTAAAACTCTTGCCATGTTTTAAAGAAGTAGGCTACGTATGCTATATTTTGATTTGTTGGCTAAGATGTGTCAAGAACTTGATAGAGACGCATTATTGATCATTAAAAGATCACAATCTCGATTCAAACATCTACGCGATCTTATTCTTAAATGACAACGATTCTTCTGTCTATTAAACCTTTGACAAAACCAAAGCGGACATTCAAATCTGCATTGCCGCTGAGCTAGAGCGTCATATGAAAGTGTCTTTCCAACCACACAGTATTATTATTTCTGTTACAAATATACATATTATCACAGAAATATAGTTTGGGTTTAACGCTGATGTCTATGGTTGCGACCAAAATATAGTAAACCACCTTTTGGAACAAACTTAGTGCTTTAAAGGGGTCATGAAGAGGCTTTTAAAAATGTATTATATTGTTGTCTGAGGTCAACTTATAACGTTCGCTTGGTTTTTGCATTCAAAAACATCAAAATGTAAGTAATAGGCTATTTTGTACTCTAGTTTTGAGCCTAGCTGAAAAACGCTCGGTTTTTATGGCCGTCTTGCACTGAGGACTTGAAAGTAAACACCCACTGCTGTGAGTGGATAACAGTTTTGCATATTGTGAGTAATGAGTAATGAGTGTAAATAATAATAATGAGTTTCAACTCACCCATCGATGCACTTGGGGGAAATTGTTTTGAAAACGTCCAATGTTGTAAAATCGACCCAGAGTCCGTGTGTTGCACCATTCTTGTCAGATCCAATATAGACGGCACAGCACCGATCGGTCTGCAAATCCAGTCTTGTTTACAAAAAAATCCTCAGTGAAAGGACCACAATGGAAACAAGCCTTTGGGCTTTCTTGTGTTTTCATTCTTTTGAACACTTCATGTGGATTGTTGCTCAATAAAGTTTTCAATCAATCAACGGACAATGTTTTACCCTCATCAGCTGGAACGTCATTAAAAATAAAGTTGATGCGTTCCTATTGAGAATGAGGAGTCACGTGCCTATTTGGGCGGGGTCTGAGCCGGTCGGCCATGATGGTAGGAGACGCTATCGGTTACCAGGGGCAACGCCTTTAGAACCCATAGACGCGACTAAACATTCCAGAGCTCTTAAATTTTCGCGCATTTATTATTTTGGCAGGACAGAGACGGATCTAAGAATACGAGAAAAAAAGGAAGAAAGTAAAGCAATGCTAAAAGATAAGGCGAAAGAAAAGGGACCTTACAGGAACAAACTCACACAAAGTGCAAAACAGCTGTATTTGGAGAAGCACCATCAATATATTTGTTCTTTTGCACTAATAACAGTATTATTATTTTATTATTATTACTTATGTTGTCCATGAAACTTATGTTCAAATAGCCTATTTCAGTTCTCAATAAATATTGTTAAGCCATATCAAGTTGTTTCAAACATTTATTTCAATGAAATAAAAAAGTAATGAACAAGGCACTCAAACAACACTTTTGCATTGTATGTTCGTCACTTAACTGTCACTGTCCCACAGGTGGGACGTTTGCCACTATATTTTTAAAACAATAATATCTTAGTAAATACCTTAAATAATATTGACAAACTATTTATCATTTGAAAGCTTACAATCTCTAGTTTCCATATTTGGTGACTGATTTTCAAAATATATTACAGAGGAGCCATAATTTATCAATATGCAACAAGAATATTTTCATACTCATAAGGCGTGTTCAGACCTTTATTTTAAAATAGCAGTAAACATGAAAAATCATGAAAAAATGGTAGATACCTCAGTTTGTTTTCATGCCAAAAGTTCAAAAGACAGAATCCATTCAATTATTTTGGAAAAAAAGGTCTGAAAAGTTTGAAATATCAAGAAAAAAAATAATAAATTCACCATTTGTGACGTGGCAGCTAGCTATGACTTACATGCGTGTTCTTTGTATGTGTTTCTTAGAGGTTCAATTCATTTCAAAATCTGCCAAACTTCCCATACTACTTCTGAATAGGATCTCTACTTCAGAAATTGTATGAAAATTGTGAAAATAATGGTTCATATCACTCAAAACACGAATGGAAATGCAGGCGCCCTTATATGGGCAGTAATGGAGTCAGATTGTGCCCTAGTGAAAAAGTGTGGTACTGCGCTCAAACAAAATCTTACTGAAAGCTCATTTTTTGAGATATCAACCTAAAATTTGAAACACAACTTGTTCAGATTTCCTGGCTTTGATCTTTCTGCCGTTTTAGAGTAGCCCAGGTTTTGAAAATATATATTTTATGTAAAATGTGAATAATTAATATTTTTACATTGTACATTTCCATAAACTCAAACTTCTATAACTTTTTTTCTGTTTCACTTTCTTAATTTATTTCACTTCTACAAAAATCTGCCAAATGTCTTCTTTAAAACAAGACCAATCATATGTCTATATTCCAAAGCATTCTTGAATTACAACCATTTAAGTTCGAAATGTGCATTTTCATGTCTATTCAAAAAAAGGGGGGGTGACAGTTAAGAGGTTAAGGCACAGCAAACAGTGAAAATCGTATACTAAAGGCATCAGCAAACCTAGTAATCCGGTGTCTCCTCGTTAGATCAGACTCTCCCTGCTGTGTCAATTTCTGTAACCCCAAAAACTTAATTCCATTGTTCCTATGTTTTCTATATGTATCGTGTGAGTTACTGGAGGAGTTTTTAAGGCAGCAGTTACTTCCAGGTATGGTAAAAAAGTGCGGTATTGCGAGAAACTCCTCTACTCCCGAGCTAAAAACACACGTAATCAATACTGTTTTGCCGTGGGAATCCAACCAATATGGCGGAGAGGGGATGGCCTCTGTACAAAGACGTCAACTCCTCATTCTCAATAGGAATCCAGAGGAAGCACAATATTTTGTATTGTTTGGTAGCTCGATCCGGTGTGTCATCACGAGGTAGGCCTATAATCGGTAGGGGGGGCTAAACCGGCCATGTTGAAGTAGACGTTGATCTTCTTCTGCGGGGGTAGTGTTTTATCCTCTTTGACATTATAGTTCCTCACTTTGAAAAAGGAGTCTTTGCAAGCCTGAAACTTACAGGATATTCTTGTAATATGATGACATCATAGATGTCAAAAGCGCAAGGAAAATTTGATTTCTCAGTTCACCACCCCTTTAAATAAAGATTGTATCGATTACATCATTACACCAGCAGGTGGCGACAAGTAAGTGTAATGGAATCATTAATTCAAGAGATTTGTTCAAAAATGCTGATTCATCCATTAAATCATTCATTCAAAACGATTTAAAAAAATCATTAAATTGACTGCAGCAATTAATATTTTGTCAAGACCTTTAGTAAATTACATATTATTTTGTTCAGAATTGTGGGAGAATAGGGATCTTTATTTGAAACCCAAAAAATCGTAATTGTCTGATTCAATATTACATTTAGTTGCTTTTTAAATCGTTCTAATTGCAACTTCATAAATGTGTGATTACAACTGTGCATTTCAATAGAAAATAAATCATAAATGCTTGTTGTCAGTACTGTCAGGATTCAGACAGTGGGAGTGATTTTTATTAACAGAAGACAGTACAAGGTAGGGTGACACGGGAACAGTCCAAACAGAAAGGTCAACCGGAAACAACGACAGGACAGCTGTGGGTGACCACTGGAACAGCGGAGGACGTGACCAGGCCAGAAACCATGAAGCAGAGACCGGATACTCTCTGCACACAGACCCTGACCCAGTCTAATCTCAGGAACCAACACAAGACAACAAGAGATCACAAAAACAACAGCAAAAACTAGAACACCAGAAAACAACAAGAGGTGAACCAAAAATAAAGATTGGAAGAACTAGAACAAAATAAAGACTAGGATTTGACTAAACATCAGGAACAAAGACCTGACAGAGACACCGGCTGTAGCACTGACTGACAAGCAATCACTCGGACATTTAACATACACGCGTATACAGGCGGATAGCTGAAAATGCGTACCCACGCCACTTGACTTGAAATGAGGACTAAACAAGGGGGTGGAACCAGAGCAGGACTTGGCAAACACAAACACAAAGCCATGTGCAGACACACAACACAAACATAGAGACATGAAACAGACAAATGGCAGAACCCTGACAAATACATTCAGCAAGTCACTTTAAAGCAGCTCTATGCAGTTTTTTTTTTTTTTACCTCAACTGAAACTGAATAGCTTCAGAGTTATCGCAATGATTATATGACTATTTTCGGGTTGAATGTTGGGTGTTTGCTCAGGCGACAGGTCACCCGTTATGTTTAGTATTCAGGAGGTGTCAATGGGAGACGACAGTGTGCTGGCGGTAATATGAGACTTATTAGTGGGAGTGTTTGTGTTTAAACTGCCTCCTCCTCTGCTGGAGCAAAAGGTAATTACTGCAACCCTACTGCACTGCGCTCCTAACGCCTCACACACACACACACACACTACCAGTGCATGTCTATGTGATTCCGTTTTAGACACACTGTCAACATGACAGCCAGCTTGCTTACCCAACATCAATAAACACACCCAATCTGGATCGATTGTCAAAACTGAAAACAGGAAGAAGAAAAAAAGTGCCCTGCTGAAGAAAAGAAGAAATGAATAAGTAAATGGTGCTTTGCTAGTCTGGTTCAAGCAGGTCTCTCTGCCTGTTTTAGCTGACCAGCTGACAAGTGCCTTTGTGAAAAAGAAGTGTGCTTAATTGTATTGAATAATGTGTACTTGTAGTGTACTTCACATCTTTTTTAAACGGTACTTTCCGTTAATTATATGAATGTGTACTGAAAGAACGCACACTTTCATTACTGTTTCGTGACACACTTAAGTACATAGAAAACACATGAAAAGTACTTGATTCAATATTACATTTAAAGTAGGGCTGATTAATCGCGATTAATCGCATCCAAAATAAAAGTTTGTGTTTACATAATATATGTGGGTGCACTGTGTATAATTATATATATATATATATATATATAAATACACACATGGTTGTATATATTTAAGAAATATTTTCATGTATATACTGTATATATATTTATATATAATTTATATTATATATAAAAATCTATATTTTATATATAAATAATATGTTTTCTTAAATATGCATGCATGTGTGTGTATTTATATGAAGGGTTCAGATGCAAAAGCCTCTAAATGCCATTTGAAATTTTATTCTAAAATGATCATTTTTATCAAGCTTGTATATTTAAGTTGAGTAATTTCACTTAAATGGCAATGAAGATTACCTATTAATTGTCATTTAAGCGAAATTACTGAACTTAAATATACAAGCTTGATAAAAATGGTCATTTTAGAAGAAAATTTCAAATGGCATTTAGAGGCTTTTGCATCTGAACTCTTCATATATATATATATATATATACACAGTGCACCCACATATATTATGTAAACACAAACTTTTATTTTGGATGCGATTAATCGCGATTAATCATTTGACAGCCCTGTATACTTTAAAGTTAATGTTTTAAATGTACTAAATTTCAACTTCATTACATCTAAAAATACATGACAAACAAGTTTCAGTAGAAATGACATTTAAGTCAACTTTCGTTAATCATAAATGATGGTCAGTACATTCAAAGTAATTTTAAACATTAGTGGCTAAAATAAAAAGTTATTTGCATTTATTATAAATTTTAACAATAATACACTTGTAAATAACATGCAATTATGCCTGAGTTTGCACTTAAGTATATTTTTGAAGTATTTTATTTCAGTAAAACTTTAAGTATTCTAGAGTGTACTTCATTTTCACAAGGTTTTATTTTAAGTGGTTTTCTATGCAGTTTTGTTGTTGCGCACAAAGCAAATTAGCGTGTGTATACCCAACTAAAAAACACCTACACCAAAATGTATTTAAAATGCATTTATTTCATACTTAGTATACTACAAACACATTTACATACTTGCTTGAGACTTACTGAATTATAATCAGACTTTATTTGGAGTGCTTATTTATTGCACAAAGCACATTTTCGGTAAAATTGGTAAGGATAGTATGACCTCTATAATATCACAAGATATTTAAAGTGTACCTCAAGTATACTTGCATTAGTTCCACTTTAGCAGTCATATATACTTAAGTATATCTTGAGTACAAAATTGCTTGTTCCAATTTAGTACAATTGCAGGGTATTTTTATAAAATATGTAAATGTATTTGTTATACTTTGGATAAAATACATGTATTTCAAATACATTATCTCAATTTGAATCAAATGCACAAAGTTGCACATGCGCTGCGACCATATATCGACCTTTTGAGACTCAATCACCTGTGGAAATCTGATTGGTGGAAGAATAATTAAAAATAGGAATAATATTAACGAGGCAAGCCTTGCCACGGGGCTCACAGAGGAGGCTGAAAATATATCCTAAGTCATAAGAGCAATGTGCCAGCTTATTGACTTATGCCTGATCCAGCCTGCCTCAGAGCTGCGGCTGCTGTCTGCTTTATTGCTGTTCACCCCTCCTTCCCCTCTTTCAGATATTACACGGAGAGAGAGAGAGAGAGAGAGAGAGAGAGAGAGAGAGAGAGAGAGAGAGAGAGAGAGAGAGAGAGAGAGATCACAGGGGAGATGAGGCAGTGCGGCTTGGATGGATGGACAGATGCATTGATAAGGATTGCGAGCGCTGAATGTCCAATCGCTTCTCCCTCCCTCTCATCTCAGTGGTCTCTCCTTTGTCCTTGCGCACGTCTGTATTTTTGAACAGTTTTAACATCTAATGTTGTCTGTTGAATAGGTTTAGCAAAGCAAAATCAAAATATTTCCAGGCAGCCCTTATAAAAACCCTTTCTGGGGGAGTCGGTGAACTAAACCAGCTAGCAAACTACCGTAGGCGAGTTTTATTCAGCAGGGTTGTTTACTTGGAATTTGGTCAGGTTAATCCTACAGATAGATGGGATAGAGGAAGCTGTTAAAGACTAAACTTGATTAAAAATATATTCTATGAGAAAAAGCCTAGTTTCAAAATGTTTAACTAGTTGCTTTTCAGCATTTTGAATCAGAATATATCAAAATGGTTCCTGCTAAAACCAGATAAGCTGGTTGGCTGGCTGGTTGTGGACACTTTTTTGTTTGTCACAGCTTTTAATGTTGTTTATATGTCTATGTGGTGTTTGATACGCTTTAAGACAAACCATGTGTAAATTCATAAGTTGAGTATTTAAAACTGCAGTGAACCAAAGACAGTCTCAAAAACACGGTTTGAAATCGCTGGTGTTTCTGACGTCACAAATAACCAATCAGGGGTGCGTTTCCCAAAAGCATCGTTAGCCAATGGTCGCAGGTTGGTCGCAATTTCCATCGTACTCTATTGGTAACGACGGAACTTGCGACCATAGTTGGCTAACGATGCTTTCGGGAAACGCACCCCAGATCAACGTGTGGATCTCTGGGGTGAGTGAGTGGAGGCGGGAGATCGATTACTCATTTGCATATCAATAGGACCACTTACTAAATGAGGCAAGGGTTTAGAGTTACATTCAAGATGTGTTTTAAGGGATAAAATAATTGACTACAGGGTGACTTTAAATATATAAACCTTTTTCACCTCTTTTGTGAGTTTGCAGTTCTGTACATGGAAACCGAGCCTGAACTACTGATTAATACAATGATTTTTGTAGCGCTATACCTCTTTCCCGTCTCTGTTCTCCCCTCTCAGAAGCCGTGAGTGCTCTCTAATGTCTTCATGTCCATTAGAAGGTAGGTCGAGGCATCATACTGACAGCTCTTTCGTTTTTGTGCTCGCGATCAAAACTGCCTCCATTTTCCAGGCAAGAGCGTGGCAGTGATGTTCAGGTCTGGACATATTAAGCCATAAAGCACTCAGTAGGTGTGTATGAGTGGGCGGACATGGATAGCAGCCACCATTGAGACTAAAATGTTTACCGTTTTGTTTAGTAAGTTTTGTCCGTGACATCAATTTTATCAATTGGGTACAATTTGTTTGGTTTGCAATATGCTTTCCCTTTGGAAAAAAAAAAAAAAAAAAAAATCAGTGACATTGGCCTTGAAACCTGTTATTGTCTTGCCTCTAGGACAGGCAGCTCAAAATGAGCTCGCCGGTTGCCATGGTTACCTCCCCAGAGATGAGAGCGCGCTTGTTTATCTCTGGCCAGTGTGCGCGCTCAAGCCGTTCGGCGCGGGGGCAGGCGATCTCGAGCAGGTGTGAGCGCTCAGCTAGAGGGAGCGATTTAAGTACACAAAATCAGCGAAACACGTCAATGTGCGGCGCTTTCACCTGCATTCAAGCGCCGCGTTTCCACGGAAGATCAAAATAGCTCGAATTAAAAGATAACGAGGGCGACGAGCTTCTGTGTGCCAAGACGTGCTCTGTCAACACCATGTGTGATTCAGCTTCAGCCACCGAGCGTGCGCGCACGCGAGCGCTGACGCACGCAGCCCAAAATAAGCGTCGTATATAAGGATGTGAAGTGACCGCAGTCTCTGTCTGGAGGCGATAGATGTCAGATGTCGGAGTGTGTAAAGAGTCACGGGGTTGACCAAGCACAAACACTCACGTTTCTGCACAGATCTTCTGGTGCTCTCAAAAGACGCATAGCATTGAAATAATCATGATGAGATGAAAGAATTCCATTTTGCCACGGATGGGAAGGAGAACGCCTTTGATTTCAATGTTTTATGTATGAGCTCTCCCGCTGTTTATTCTGGGTAGTGTGCTACTATGTGCTGCAAAATAAGACGGTGTTTTTATATAATGGCAAGAAAGTACTGGTTCACTGCCGTGCCGTTCGTAGGCCCAAAACAGCCGAAAGAAATGCCCTTCGGTTTCCTTCTGTACCCCCAGTTTTTTTTTAGACAAGTACCTGTGAGGTTAGCGTCAGAGTCACCCTCCTAAAAATAACCGGCTTGCTGCACGGCAGGCCCTCCCTCAGGAACAACAGAGCTGTCCTGCTGTGACCCAGCTCTTCACCGCTGCCCTAATTCACACACACACACCATTCCATACTGTAACCACACACACACATCCTTCCGTAGTGTACCCTCTTTCACACACACTCACACACCATTCCGTACTGATACACACACACAAACTATTCTGTGCTGAACCCCCTCTCTCTCACACACACACACACACTTACACACATCATTCGTACTATATCCCCTCTCTCTCACACACACATCACACACACACTAGTAAATAGGCAACAACAGCATTTCTGTAGTTCACACTACTTTTAAAGTCTTTAAGTGAAAATTTAAGTGATCATATTTACTTTCAATCTTTTCTTAAGAACACTTGGAATCCAGTCACATAGTCTTATAAGATGCTGCTTGACAGAGGGGCTCAATCAACTTTTATTTTGTGGAAACCGCCGCCAAGATATTGGAGAATTCACTGTAACACTAGCCTGTGTTTCCCCATGCTGCCTTTGCACAGCACGATTTTATCCAGCCTCTGCGCTCGGGCGGTATTGTTGTGGAGCCAGAGAGGCATCAGTATTACACGCTTTCTGCGCGAATCTAGTTACCATGGACCACATTTTCGGCTCAGCGAGGGGACCAATGACAGAACGGGGAGGGAGCAGCAAGACGATGATGACGTCTATGTGACGAGCAGTTTGTTTATACTTATGGATCAAACATGGCTGCAGACGTGAAGTTACCTTTCGATGCAGCCTTAGATATTGTTCTTAGTAGTTTACAACTTAAATAAATCTCGGATCCATCGTCTTCTTCCTCGTCAAATTTCTGTCGCTCGACATACGTGATCTGGTATAATTGAAACGATTGGCTATGAGCTACGTACAGGCGCATTTGATAGACATTCGTAGAACCCAATAAACGGCTTTGGGCATTCGTAAACCACGCCTCAAATACGAGAAAATGAACATGTGGTTTCCGGACCACGTCTCAATGTCAATGAGACGTGGTCTGATGTTAGCTGTGGTAACACTTTAGTTTAGGGTCCAATTCTCACTATTTCAACTTTAGTTAGTGTGTAATGTTGCTGTCGGAGCACAAAAAAGATCTGCAAGGTTACAGAGCTCAAAGTCCACTTCAAAGGGAGAGATTTTATTCAACAGAATCCACTTTCCAAGAACTACAACGAACGGCACGTTTGGACTACAACGCCATTTGTCCGGATCTTATGAAGTCATAAAGTTCCTCATTTAAATAATCCCCGCCCATACGCAAAGAAATTGGACGAGGCCTGGCTGAGCTGCTTTAGAGAAGAAAGTGTTGTCGTTTTTTTTTTTTTCACAAAACTCATTTGTTTGACCTTCCTAATAGATTTTAAACTCAATCCTGAACATTATTACATGCACATTTTATGGAGAACAGAGTGTTTTCTGTTGCTTTTGTAAAACCGTTCACTGCTCCTTAGGAACATTAACCACAGTTTTGTAATCGATTATAGTTTGTAGTATCATAGTTTTCCGACAAATATCATGATTAAATGGTGGATGACAATGTAAAATAATAAAATTACAAAAATACTCTGAAACTTCCTGTGAAGTCCGTGCTCGCAAAGTCTGTGCATGAAATCCGTCCCGCATGATCCTCTTGCTCGTTAACATTGTCAGGGTCTGAATCGGGCTCGAATTGGATTGAAATTGAAGCCTTCACAAATATTTACACTATAGAAGAATTGAGAGTTATGACGTAGCGCAGCCCATTCTCACCCCCAAGGCGTCACCTAACTGACTAGCATTTTGACCATGCTTCAATATTTGACGCTTTAGGCGCCCTTTAGCGTCAGTTAGATGACGCCCTAGGATCGCGTGTAACCCTACCCCCACCCCAGACCTAAACCTAACCGCGTCTTCCAATTGACGCTTTCCTTTAGCATCAGTTAAGGCCAATTTATACTTCTGCGTCGAGGGTACGCCGTTGTGAACGGCGTTGGCTACGCACGTAGGCGACGCCTTTGTGAGCATTTATAGTTCTGCGTTCAGGTCTTGGTTGCTCTGCAGTACTGCTCCGAAACACTAGTTGGCAGCGGAGGGTTTTAATGTTCCACTGTTTACATTGCCCGAGTTGCGACTAGGTTACTACAAGCCTGAAAGAGAGCGGATCATGTTGGAGTTGGAGCTTATTGAGGTGGAAAAACAGTTAATTTTAGTGAAATTACTAAAACTGAAAGGCAGAAATGAGAGAAGACGTCGGAGGAGATGGTACATGTGGAAATGTGTGAGAAGGCACGTGCGGAAATGTGTAGGAGGAAATGCGATGCTACCAAGCCGACCAATCACAGATCTTGCGGTCCGCGTCGTCGCGACGTGTAGTTAAATTTTTGAGGAGGTGCGCGTCAGGCTACGGCGAAGGGTACGCGGTATGGGACGCGTCTCTGCGTATGCTACGCCGTACCTACTGCGCGCACCCTACGCAGAAGTATAAATTGGCCTTTAGATGACGCCGTATGATCGCGTCATGTAACTGACGCTAAAGGGCGCCTAAAGCGTAAAATATTGAAGCATGGATAAAGGTGACGCCTTGGGGTGAGAATGCGTTGCGTAGCGGGACATTTGCTAAGAGCTGCCAATCACAACACACTGGGCCAGCTAACCAATCACAGCACGTTTTATATGTCGGAAGGAGGGGCTTCATTGAAACCGGGGTGTTCAAGGCTTCAAACCAGACTGGGGAAAGAGGAGCTGTAACAATGTAAAATATGTGAAAAATAATGTTTTTTGAACAATCAAGCATAAGAACATACACCCTAAAAATCAAAACCATAACTTCGTAAAAGGGTATAATAGGACCCCTTTAACTAGCTGCTTATCAGCATATGCATGTTACTAGCCTTAATCCTAAATAATACCTAAACTCAAGCAGTAATTAAGAGGCAAAAGTCAAAGTTAATAGTTAGTTAATAGTGAGAATTGTACCCTAATCTAAAGTGTGGCCGAATTTACATATTGTGGTGAATTGCCTCACAGACCGCATAAAAGTGTCCGGCACGGCGGTCAGCCTGTGGCGTCTTCATGCCAGGTGGGCGATTCACTGCAGATGCCACATGATGTAGCAGTCGAACTAAAGTAGGCAAGCTTGGCACCGGCTCCAGCCTCTGAGCTCGGGCGGTGTCGTTGTGGAGCCAGAGAGGCATCAGTATTACACGCTTCCTTGGTTCATCCCCACGGACGCGGGCGACTAATTGCACAAACTGTGCCAGCGCAGATGAGGAGTGATTTGGCACTGATGGGATGGGCTAATACAGGCAGGCTGGAGGTAAGGAAGAAAATCAATGAGCTTGAGGGCTGAGAGAGACACTCGCAGACAAAGTGTGAGCCCCTGTATGCCTGATGGAGTGAACACACACATATGAAACTCTCAGAGCTACTGACCTCACAGGCACATGTAACTGCATTTGCATATTATTTATGAGATTACATATTATTTGCGCTCCTGGAAATCAAACTCACGGACTGAGTTTTCACTTTTTTTAATACTTTCTTTTTTATCTTCTGCCCGGGACACATTGTACCACAGATGAAAGATGACCAATCATGTGGTCGTGGCTCCTAAATCACGGTCTGCCATTCACAACTCCAATCCCGTGGCCTCATGGGATATTAAAGTGAACATCAGATGATGTGCACCTCCGAATCTCTGTCTAGGTCATCCAGTTACTCTTCACCTACTGTTTTATGAACACCGTGAATTCGGACATACTACGTACTCCTTTTGCATTTTGTGTATCTCCAGGTATAAAGTGGGCATATTTGGATGCAGGGTAACATCTGAACGAAACTGTAGCTTATTATATTAGCCTGTAACCCGATTTTAAATGATCACTAATTTATAAAATGGACCGTTCCAATCATAGCTTCTGATATATCAATTTAGACATGCTAAAATATATGATATAGTAACAGTTAATGATGCAAAAAACTTTCACTGTTATAGTTTACTAAGCTGGAACTGAGGCATAAGGCACTCAAGACTGTACTGTATTGTGCATTCAGAGCTTGATATGTAAATACTGGAACCAGAACAGATCAAGCAGTTTTGAGGAGGTGATAAATCCGGCAGGTGGGGTTGAGAGATGAGGGAGTGCGTTTATTTCTAATCAACACTACAAGCATGCATCCTAATATACCAACCTGTCCTACTATAATCAACAGAGCTGATAGAACTGGACCTGAAATGGCAGTGCGGTGTACACAGCTTTGTCAAGTTTTCCTGCATTGCAACGCCCGCTTGTTGTTTAGATTGAGTATAGCAGGTGCATTGATTGCATTGCCACAGTAGTAGTGAATGTCCTAATAACTTGCATTAGCGTAAATGAATATGCAAATATGATTATTCTGCAAGCAAGGATCATTATTTTCTTCTCTATCCACAATACTCTTAAGACATTCTCAGAAAACAGCGTTCGTATGCATAAATGCCAAGATGTGAGACAGATATGACGTACATACCATATGCAGTGGATTATCGAAAGGAAAACAAATTTATGGTAAGATCTTAGTTCAGTCATAGTACATCACAGTCTGCCGTTTTACTGATGATTAAAAAAAATTACGAGATGGAAAAAAACTAACAAAAATGAAACATGCATTGATGAATCATTCGCAATAAGATCAATGTAATGCATTTAGAAAATACTGAAGATGGGTGAATTTCCATTTCACGCCGACTGCATCATTGCCTTTTGATTTACATGTTTAAGGAGATGTTTTATTAACACAGAATAGGTCTTACACCATGTCCTAACTACACGCGACGCGATAAAATTCCAGCGACAGCAAGTGTGTCTGTCCACACTAGACTGTGAGACGCCACACGTCGATCAAAAATCACCATTCAGAACAGCGTGAAAGTGCACTGCTGGCCCGTACTCGCATTGGAAATGGGTAAGGACATAATCAAATCAAGAAATAACATTATTAAAAATGAAAAAAACATCAACAAAATATACTCATTGACTAATTTTGTGATGAAGTACAGTTGTATGTTTGCATAGAATTCATTTTGAAGTTGAACGCTATATTATATGCTTTCAAAATCTGAGGTAAATTATCCGTTATCGCTTGTGGCAACTTCGACAATCAGTTCCTCGTCATCCTTATTTGATGATTTAGGCTATGTTTACACGGAAACGATTCTGAAGAGAAAACGCAAAAGTGGCATTGCGTCATCTTTTTTTTAGACGAGCGTTTTGTGTGGGAAATCCGCGTGCAAATGGAGACGCAAAAGTGTATGAAATTCAATGTAGTATGCACTTCAGGCGGCTAGGAGTGCATACTAGAACAACACCAAGTCCACGAGCCTGCGTACAACTTTCACCGTCCAGCAGACTTTTGCGTTTTTACCGTTTACACGGGAACACGGCGGTGGAGCGTTTTTAAGATTTCCACTCTGACTTTTTTGCGATTTTGAGCCTCAAAAACGCCGTCGCCGTGTAAATGAAAGGCACATCCGATAAAATATTTTTACCTTTTTCTTAAACAGGGCCTTTAATATTCATTATACGCAGAACTTCCATCCAATGAGATCTCTGTGTGGGCGGATCTGTCAGCCGTGACGTCGCAGAAATAGGAACCGTTTCTAAATTAGAAACGTTGCGCGTCGCCGTCGCGTCTGGTTAGGACAAACACTCTGATTAACATGTAAAAGATACCTTTTTATCGCGCGCCGCGGCGTCGCGTGTAGTTAGGACATGGTGTTAGCATCAATTTATGAGGTCATATGAGGGTAGGGATCCACTAAAACATGCATCCGTCTTGTTAAAGCCTTTGTCGTTCCAAACAACACTCTTTAGTTGTGACTTCACAACATCGCACTCCCTCTCATGCCTTATGGTGTCATTTTCATCTGAATCAAATCAAAATTGTGCACAATATATCAAAGCACATTTACGTGCAATTGTAAGGTTTATATCCATGGCTTTTTACCACGCCTATGTCTGAGCTGGGGGAGGGGACACATCCGTGCTGTAGGTGTTGTGGCCGCGGCCCGTGTCTGTAGGGGGGACTTGAGGCTTCGGAGCGAATCAATGCGTTTGAACTGAGGGATTGCAGCGGATTGGCAGCGCTGGAGTAGCACACCCACGTACACATGCATGCTGTCAGCCCGCCGCTCCCTCTCTCCCTTCACTGTCACCACCTCCCTTTCATGCAGACAGGACCGAGAAAGAGAGAATTTTAATGGAGGTCTCATCTGAGCTCTCTGAGGTGTTAGCAATGGTCAGTGAGATAGACAGAGGCACCTATGACAATTGATGAAAAGGCTTCTCTCTTTTACGATCTATTCTCAATGGAGGAATGCATATCTCTCGCACACAAGTCCTTTCTTTCACCTCATATGTATGCAAATCAAGCATCCTATGCAAATGGGACAGGCAGGCGAGGAAAGGGGGCTTTCAAACCTGCTGTGCCTCCAGCTTCCAATCAGTTATTCATGACGCACACGGCGGAGTGCACCTGAATCCACGGGTGAATGGAAACCCTGCTGCAGTTCCGCAGTCGGCCGCCACGCCGCTCACCTCGGCGAACCGGCGATGATCGGCGTAGCTTCTGCCAGTCTTTGCATTAGTTGCTGGCATCTGCATCTGCTCCACGCCCTACAGCGGCACCATTGTCGCATCGCGGCCCTGAACTTCCTGCGTGTGATGTTAAGCTGCTTTCTCAGGCACGGCTGTTTGCGCCTTCTGGTGAGAGACTTAGCAGGCCGACGGCATCATTTGCTTTCACGCTTCAGAGCCACAACTCCCCCCACCCACCACCTACTTCTCTCTCTCTCGCGCATATGTGAGGATGGGAATCTTGTGAGGGAGAGAGTGTGTTCTCCTGCCTCAAAGCTCTAAGCTGTCAGAGAATG
>NW_024121208.1:345000-388333 GCF_016745375.1 Pimephales promelas | reverse complement strand
GTTACAAAAATCGGTATGTATATTGTACTCCTCGAGCCGGACAACTTTCTAATTGACACTCATTAGCTAGGACCCACAGAAAGTCAGATATGTTTGTTGAATGTGGTCTTGCTCAATCTGAGCCTGCTGTCTTTGCCTGTCTGTGAATGTGTGTGTGTTTGTGGGGGAGGGGTATTAACCATTTCACTCCTGTGTGTATGGCCTGCATAAAAAATAAAGCCTTAAGCCTGGTATTTTTTTAAATAAGTTTTTTATTTTTTTATAAGTAAAGGCATATAACCAGTTTAATTGTAGTGCATTAATAGTTTTATATAATTAGTTTATTAATTAAATTAACTTTGGTCCATAAACTTGATCTGAAAATTTGGTCCATAAATCAAACACACTTGCATGTAATAATATGACTTGAGTGTTAATCACATCATGTTTCAGTTTGAATATAAAATATATAAATTATGTAAAAAAAAATAAAGTTGATCCAGCTGGAGCGCAGGCTGAGAATAGCGCTGTCATGACTGGATCAGAGATCATCAGTCATGCCTTCTCATACCTTACGCGCACACCACGCCCACTTACATCAGTCACATCAACATGTCAGCCGAGGGATAACGAGGGTCGTCGTCGCTTTTGGATTCAAGAATTTCTTACAACAAGATGGCAAAAGAACAGCGCTTTGCAAGACATGCAACGTTAAGATCGCGGACAGTCAGATGACAACCTCCAATTTCGTCCGTCATTTGAAGAGCCATATTCTGCCCAGTAAGTGCTTGTCAATTTGTTAATGTTATCTGGTTAGCTCGTTCGTAGTTAGCTAGCTAATGTAAGTTAAAGGAGAACTCCGGCGCAAAATTACACATTGTTACCTAGTCAAACCGTTATCGAGATTTGTTTTCATGACTGCCGAATGTAAATAGCCTAGTTTTATCTATAAAAACAGTTTAGCCTATAAGTGACGTCCGACATTCTGCATATTGTGTTATTTTGTTAAGCCCCACTAAAGGCATAAAAAACTGTAAAGCACAATCAAGTTTTCACACTATATTCCAAGACTTCTAAAGTCATTCAATAGCTTAATGTGTGGTAAAATTAATATTTTAGTCTCTAAGTTAAAGTTAACGGAAAGTCATCTCGCCTCAGTCATTCTCCATGCATCAGCATTAGCGCGTCGCGTTCGGTTGCGACAGTAACACGACGACACTCTCTTCAAGATCAATGTTCCCAATATTATACTTTATTTGTAGATAAGGCATAAAGGTCTATGATTTGCATAAAATGACTATCTTGCTGGAGTGGAGTTTATTGCCCTTTAGAATACACTAAGCATTAGTGCTGCACGATTAATTATATCGCAGTCGTAATAGCGATCTCAAACCTATGCAATTATATAACGCAAAATGCCGCGATTTTAAATGAAATAAACAAAGTAGGGCTATTAGCGCAGCATCTCTTCTTTTTTGTCATCCTTTGACTAGTGTTACAAGATCCCCCTCTTATTGGTTCAAATGCCTTTTCGCATTTTGCACGACAAGAAGTGAAAAGCTGCCTGTGAGTGCCCTAGATTAGAATAGATGAGACTCGCATAATGCGCATGCACTGACCGTGTGCCAGCCCAGAATAAACAGTTCTCTTTCGAGCTTGAACGAACAATAGCACACACAATTATGCCAAAATGTGAGAGTTGTGAGTTGTGCTATGAGGCGCGTGTGAGATCCGCGTCTCGGCAACGGGTGCTCTTAAAGGGCCAGCAGCGAATAAAGCGTTCTTTCAGTAAAGTTAAAAGAACAAAGGGAAATTAGAAAATTACTCACTGATCTTGAGTAAAGAACTTTTGTAGCTTTAATAAGGATTATTATATATATAATTTATGATTCAGGCAGCGCAGACTGTTTGATAACTTTATTCAATTTCTGTACCTGTTAAGACAGGAAGGCACAGGTAAATATGTTTTTATTATGGGTTTATGTGGGATTGTTTGAAGTTCACTTAATTTAAAAGCTGTTATATATTTTTTTTAAGCCTAATAATTTTTTAAAAAGTTGATGGCTTTCAATTGATGGAATCACTGTAATGTTGGTTTGGTTGATGGTTTATTGATCATTATAGGTGTTATCAATCATTTATTGTTGTTGTTGTTGTTTTTAGTTTGAGTTGAGAAATAAACATTAATCTGTGTGTGCATTTTACTTTAGAACCAAGCAAGTTGGACTCATGAAACCATTTTATTATATCGGAGTCGCAAATCGCAATTGCAATATTGGCTCAATAATGGCAATATGACATTTTCCCAAATCGTGCAGCCCTACTAAGCATAGATTATAGATACCATCCCTTCGCTATGTTCTTTTCAATGTGAAGCGTTGCGTGCTGTGACTTGGTGTTGCTTCAAGTGCATCATTCTGCACACGGGATGCGCATGATTGCTTATAATACTTTGGGGAGACAAGGGGGCGTGGCCTAAGGGAATATCACTCGTGATGTTAAGTGATGTTACCCCGCCATCGCTGATACAACCTTTAGCAGTCATGTTTTTGCTTCTTGAGAGAGAGAGAAAGTGTGTGTGTGCGTGTGTGTGAGCAGTGGCGGTTCTAGGCGGGGGCCTGGGGGGGCCAGTGCCCCTGCGACAACAAGCTTGGACCCCCTTGTGGCCCCCCTAAATGTGGAGTCAGTGTGAAATATTTTTTTTATAGTGTGTCACGCATTGAGCATGACAGTCACTCGTTTCAGTCTTTTGTCTCACACTCCCGTCACACATTGTATTTCTCATGCGGAAAAACTATTAATAATATATTTAATATACGCAATTTCTCTGGCCGCGCCGCTCTCACGTGAGAATCAAGCGCGTCTCGCCTGGAGTTCAGCAGTCGACCCTGCTACGCATCAGCCAATCAAAAAAGAGAAGTGCTACTTAATAGCCAATCAGAAAAGGGCACTATTGTATCTGGGTAAAATTTAACGCAACAACCAATGAAAAAAAGCATATCCTGGAATTGTTCATATGATTCTGTTACAACATCTTCCGAAAGTTTCTTCACCCGTCCCACAGATGAAACTAATCACTGGAGCTCCGAACATCACTTGGAGCACGGAGTAAGTCATGATCTCCTGTTTTAATGTTACAACAAATTCACAACTTGTTTGACAAAAACTATGACAACTTGACTGATGTAAGATGAATCTTTCCCGTAGCGTAAGCTAGCTTACGCAATGCTCGTTCCCTCATCTAGAGAGAACCGAGGTTACGTTAGGTAATCGATTCGTTTCCCATTTAATTAGTATCAGTCTGTAACTTAGACAACAGTTTTACAGCCTGTTCACTGACAACACCTGCTCAGAACAAGTAGTCTAGGCCTAGTCATCTTATTACACGAATCACGATGACTGACATATTGTCACATTATAAACATCTCTCTCTCCAAATAGGCTTAATAATTTTATTAGCACTAGATAAATTAAAGTGTATTGCATAGTCGATATTATAGGTCACTTTTAAAATCATGTCATATTTTATAATTATATCCTGGCCAAGGATGCATTAATTATTGCTTCTGTCTTTCAAAGATGTCAGGAAAAAAACAATTATAAAAAAGCTCATTCACCCTGAGAGGAAAGCCCCCTAAAAAGGCCAGTTTAGAGGATAATTTGCTGATCTTTTTGCAAAAAAAAAAAAAAAAAAACCACAAAAATCGTAGATTAATTTGTAAAAATTATATATATATATATATATATATATATATATACATACTGTATATTCAATGTAAAAAAATAAAATGGAAATTCAAATACAGACTGATATATGTAATGCAAATGTAAAAATATAATGCAAATGCAAATTGTTGGATAATTATAAACATGGTATTTTGCTTATTTATGCATTCAGTGCAGTGCAGAAAATGATAAGGTCTAAATGTAACTGGCCCCTCTAACAGTACAACTGGCCCCCCAGTTGAAATGGTCTAGAACCGCCACTGTGTGTGTGTGTGTGAGAGAGAGAGAGAGAGAGAGAGAGAGAGAGAGAGAGAGAGGAGAAATGTAACAAAGTTTAATATTGTTTGTAAACTGTGTTTGAGAGAGAGGAAGGTGTTCAGAGAGTCTGTAGGATGTTAAGCTGTTATTTGTTTTATGGACTCAATGTTGAAAATTTAAAACATTTCAAACACACTGTTGGCAGAAGTGAAAAATAAATAATTTTATGAAGTTACAATTTTGTTTGATTCCATGGTGTATTTTACTGAACATGAGTATTTACAATGCAAATTATTGTAATTTACTGGCAAATACTTATCTTGTCTTTTCATTTTATTAAGATCAGATTCTGCATGTAAAATTAAAATAATAAGGTGACTTGACTTGCACTTGACTTAACCTACTACAAGACTTGACTTGACTTGACATAGCCTGTGACTTGACTTGACTTGCCCCCCCCCCAAAAAAAAATACTTGGGACTTACTTGAGACTTGACGGTTAAGACTTGAGACTTACTTGAGACTTGCGTGACCTGCGCCCATCTCTGCTCTAAGTTTTAAGACAGTTCAAATGGAAGTTGGAATTATGTGTTGTTTGAATAAATCTCCTAGGAGAAATACATCAAATTACAACGCATGTGTTTACCAATCACCACCATACTCGGTGTGCATGAAGTCAAGACATTGAGGATGCTCAATTCCGGACGGATTTTTGATATCTCGAACGGTTTGGCCGTGGCGAGGAAAATAATTTTATGACTAAAAAAGGACACATAAAATGTGTTAACTTTGCTCGTTTTACCTACAGTTACAAAACATGCCACGTATATTGTTCTTGTCAAGCCGATCAACTTTCTAATTAACAGTAAGAAGCTCAGACCAAAAGAAAGTCAGATATTGCAGTTTGGATGTGTATCTTGTCTCTATCAGTGTCTGTATGGGGAAGAGGGAGGGGGGGGGGGTTGCTGGTGTCTGCGTTTATGTGTGTGTGTGTGTGGCTGACTGTAGATTTTTTCTGCAAGTCCTTATCTTTTTGCATAACAATTTTGTATTTTTTTTAAATGACAAAATATGCATATAACCCTAATCTTTTAAATGTATAGTTTGCTTTAAATAAAAGTAAGATAAATTGGTAAACTACAAATTGGTAATTGAAGCTGAATGAATTTAAAATTAATGTGCTATATTTCAATACATTTGCTTTCCTTAATATTGTAAAACACTAACCTCATTTATATGTGTGTGTGTGTGTGTGTTTGTATGTATATATATTTTGCAAAGCCCTCACTGATGCAAGCTCTTCTGCACACTTCTCTTCGACAGTCAATGCGGAGGTTAAGTTTTTGCACGTCGTGCAGAATAACCCTCTTTATATATATATATATATATATATACTTAAAAAAGCGGGGGTTAAGTTTTTGCACGTCGTGCAGAAGAACACTAAAGGCACCATATATATACTTAAAAGTGGCGTTGTTAGTTTTATCTACAGTTACAAAAATCGCTATATACATTGTACTCCTCAAGCCGTACAACTTTCTAATACATAGTCATTAGCTCGGACCAAGAGGAAGTCAGATATTTTGGTCTGAATATGGTGAGCCTCTCTCTGAGCCTACGTCCCTGTATGGCAAGCCCTTTTAACATTTAAAAGCTAAGTTTGCCTGTCCGGAATTAACATTGTAGATATCAACAAAGTCTTTCTGTCTAGTCGTTACACTTTGGATAGTTTGTATTATCATTTAAGATATCTGTAACATAATTGTGACTAGTCGAAATGACAGAGTATGGCAAGCCGTTTTAACATTTAATCATGAAAGGGCC
Source organism: Pimephales promelas (assembly GCF_016745375.1). The sequence continues at coordinate 382,546 of NW_024121208.1, read as the reverse complement.
AAAGCCTTCGGCACCGCCACCCGGGTGCCTTTAGGTAACTGAAGGAACCGGGGTTGCGGTGCCTCCGGCTTGGGCCCGCCATCGCTGCTCGCAGCTATATTTTCATACTTAGTATACTACAAACACATTTACATACTTGCTTGAGACTTACTGAATTATAATCAGACTTTATTTGGAGTGCTTATTTATTGCACAAAGCACATTTTCGGTAAAATCGGTAAGGATAGTATGACCTCTATAATATCACAAGATATTTAAAGTGTACCTCAAGTATACTTGCATTAGTTCCACTTTAGCAGTCATATATACTTAAGTATATCTTGAGTACAAAATTGCTTGTTCCAATTTAGTACAATTGCAGGGTATTTTTTATAAAATATGTAAATGTATTTGTTATACTTTGGATAAAATACATGTATTTCAAATACATTATCTCAATTTGAATCAAATGCACAAAGTTGCACATGCGCTGTGACCATATCGACCTTTTGAGACTCAATCACCTGTGGAAATCTGATTGGTGGAAGAATAATTAAAAATAGGAATAATATTAACGAGGCAAGCCTTGCCACGGGGCTCACAGAGGAGGCTGAAAATATATCCTAAGTCATAAGAGCAATGTGCCAGCTTATTGACTTATGCCTGATCCAGCCTGCCTCAGAGCTGCGGCTGCTGTCTGCTTTATTGCTGTTCACCCCTCCTTCCCCTCTTTCAGATATTACACGGAGAGAGAGAGAGAGATAGAGAGAGAGAGAGATCACAGGGGAGATGAGGCAGTGCGGCTTGGATGGATGGACAGATGCATTGATAAGGATTGCGAGCGCTGAATGTCCAATCGCTTCTCCCTCCCTCTCATCTCAGTGGTCTCTCCTTTGTCCTTGCGCACGTCTGTATTTTTGAACAGTTTTAACATCTAATGTTGTCTGTTGAATAGGTTTAGCAAAGCAAAATCAAAATATTTCCAGGCAGCCCTTATAAAAACCCTTTCTGGGGGAGTCGGTGAACTAAACCAGCTAGCAAACTACCGTAGGCGAGTTTTATTCAGCAGGGTTGTTTACTTGGAATTTGGTCAGGTTAATACAGATAGATGGGATAGAGGAAGCTGTTAAAGACTAAACTTGATTAAAAATATATTCTATGAGAAAAAGCCTAGTTTCAAAATGTTTAACTAGTTGCTTTTCAGCATTTTGAATCAGAATATATCAAAATGGTTCCTGCTAAAACCAGATAAGCTGGTTGGCTGGCTGGTTGTGGACACTTTTTTGTTTGTCACAGCTTTTAATGTTGTTTATATGTCTATGTGGTGTTTGATACGCTTTAAGACAAACCATGTGTAAATTCATAAGTTGAGTATTTAAAACTGCAGTGAACCAAAGACAGTCTCAAAAACACGGTTTGAAATCGCTGGTGTTTCTGACGTCACAAATGACCTTGTAACCAATCAGGGGTGCGTTTCCCAAAAGCATCGTTAGCCAATGGTCGCAGGTTGGTCGCAATTTCCATCGTACTCTATTGGTAACGACGGAACTTGCGACCATAGTTGGCTAACGATGCTTTCGGGAAACGCACCCCAGATCAACGTGTGGATCTCTGGGGTGAGTGAGTGGAGGCGGGAGATCGATTACTCATTTGCATATCAATAGGACCACTTACTAAATGAGGCAAGGGTTTAGAGTTACATTCAAGTTAGATGTGTTTTAAGTAATATAGCCTAATAATTGACTACAGGGTGACTTTAAATATATGTATTCACCTCTTTTGTGAGTTTGCAGTTCTGTACATGGAAACCGAGCCTGAACTACTGATTAATACAATGATTTTTGTAGCGCTATACCTCTTTCCCGTCTCTGTTCTCCCCTCTCAGTAGCCGTGAGTGCTCTCTAATGTCTTCATGTCCATTAGAAGGTAGGTCGAGGCATCATACTGACAGCTCTTTCGTTTTTGTGCTCGCGATCAAAACTGCCTCCATTTTCCAGGCAAGAGCGTGGCAGTGTTCAGGTCTGGACATATTAAGCCATAAAGCACTCAGTAGGTGTGTATGAGTGGGCGGACATGGATAGCAGCCACCATTGAGACTAAAATGTTTACCGTTTTGTTTAGTAAGTTTTGTCCGTGACATCAATTTTATCAATTGGGTACAATTTGTTTGGTTTGCAATAATATGCTTTCCCTTTGGAAAAAAAAAAAAAAAAAAAAAAAATCAGTGACATTGGCCTTGAAACCTGTTATTGCCTCTAGGACAGGCAGCTCAAAATGAGCTCGCCGGTTGCCATGGTTACCTCCCCAGAGATGAGAGCGCGCTTGTTTATCTCTGGCCAGTGTGCGCGCTCAAGCCGTTCGGCGCGGGGGCAGGCGATCTCGAGCAGGTGTGAGCGCTCAGCTAGAGGGAGCGATTTAAGTACACAAAATCAGCGAAACACGTCAATGTGCGGCGCTTTCACCTGCATTCAAGCGCCGCGTTTCCACGGAAGATCAAAATAGCTCGAATTAAAAGATAACGAGGGCGACGAGCTTCTGTGTGCCAAGACGTGCTCTGTCAACACCATGTGTGATTCAGCTGCTTCAGCCACCGAGCGTGCGCGCACGCGAGCGCTGACGCACGCAGCCCAAAATAAGCGTCGTATATAAGGAGGATGTGAAGTGACCGCAGTCTCTGTCTGGAGGCGATAGATGTCAGATGTCGGAGTGTGTAAAGAGTCACGGGGTTGACCAAGCACAAACACTCACGTTTCTGCACAGATCTTCTGGTGCTCTCAAAAGACGCATAGCATTGAGATAATCATGATGAGATGAAAGAATTCCATTTTGCCACGGATGGGAAGGAGAACGCCTTTGATTTCAATGTTTTATGTATGAGCTCTCCCGCTGTTTATTCTGGGTAGTGTGCTACTATGTGCTGCAAAATAAGACGGTGTTTTTATATAATGGCAAGAAAGTACTGGTTCACTGCCGTGCCGTTCGTAGGCCCAAAACAGCCGAAAGAAATGCCCTTCGGTTTCCTTCTGTACCCCCAGTTTTTTTTTTAGACAAGTACCTGTGAGGTTAGCGTCAGAGTCACCCTCCTAAAAATAACCGGCTTGCTGCACGGCAGGCCCTCCCTCAGGAACAACAGAGCTGTCCTGCTGTGACCCAGCTCTTCACCGCTGCCCTAATTCACACACACACACCATTCCATACTGTAACCACACACACACATCCTTCCGTAGTGTACCCTCTTTCACACACACTCACACACCATTCCGTACTGATACACACACACAAACTATTCTGTGCTGAACCCCCTCTCTCTCACACACACACACACTTACACACATCATTCGTACTATATCCCCTCTCTCTCACACACACATCACACACACACTAGTAAATAGGCAACAACAGCATTTCTGTAGTTCACACTACTTTTAAAGTCTTCAGAGCTCCGGAGAGGGAAAATTTAAGTGATCATATTTACTTTCAATCTTTTCTTAAGAACACTTGGAATCCAGTCACATAGTCTTATAAGATGCTGCTTGACAGAGGGGCTCAATCAACTTTTATTTTGTGGAAACCGCCGCCAAGATATTGGAGAATTCACTGTAACACTAGCCTGTGTTTCCCCATGCTGCCTTTGCACAGCACAATTTTATCCAGCATCTGTGCCTGGGCGGTATTGTTGTGGAGCCAGAGAGGCATCAGTATTACACGCTTTCTGCGCGAATCTAGTTACCATGGACCAAATTTTCGGCTCAGCGAGGGGACCAATGACAGAACGGGGAGGGAGCAGCAAGACGATGATGACGTCTATGTGACGAGCAGTTTGTTTATACTTATGGATCAAACATGGCTGCAGACGTGAAGTTACCTTTCGATCAGTGGCGCAAAAAGTGGGTATGCGCTATATGCGGCGCATAGGGGCGCAGCACAATGGGGGGCGCCAAAGCGATGGTAAAAAAAAAAAAAAAATTTAAAAAAAAAATATATAGGCTATATTGTATTTCTATATGTAGCTGCTGTTGTGTGTTTCTAAATCATTTCTGCATTCCTTCAATGTTATATAAAATTTTAGAGGACTAACAGCCAGACTAGAGTAGGCGCCCTGATGGAGAAGAATTGTTGCTGCATACCCCTCTGAAACTGGGTAGTTGCGCCCCTGCTTTCGATGCAGCCTTAGATATTGTTCTAAGTAGTTTACAACCCAAATAAATCTCGGATCCATCGTCTTCTTCCTCGTCAAATTTCTGTCGCTCGACATACGTGATCTGGTATAATTGAAACGATTGGCTATGAGCTACGTACAGGCGCATTTGATAGACATTCGTAGAACCCAATAAACGGCTTTGGGCATTCGTAAACCACGCCTCAAATACGAGAAAATTAACATGTGGTTTCCGGACCACGTCTCAATGTCAATGAGACGTGGTCTGATGTTAGCTGTGGTAACACTTTAGTTTAGGGTCCAATTCTCACTATTTGCTGTCGGAGCACAAAAAAGATCTGCAAGGTTACAGAGCTCAAAGTCCACTTCAAAGGGAGAGATTTTATTCAACAGAATCCACTTTCCAAGAACTACAACGAACGGCTCGTTTGGACTACAACGCCATTTGTCCGGATCTTATGAAGTCATAAAGTTCCTCATTTAAATAATCCCCGCCCATACGCAAAGAAATTGGACGAGGCCTGGCTGAGCTGCTTTAGAGAAGAAAGTGTTGTCGTTTTTTTTTTTTTTTCACAAAACTCATTTGTTTGACCTTCCTAATAGATTTTAAACTCAATCCTGAACATTATTACATGCACATTTTATGGAGAACAGAGTGTTTTCTGTTGCTTTTGTAAAACCGTTCACTGCTCCTTAGGAACATTAACCACAGTTTTGTAATCGATTATAGTTTGTAGTATCATAGTTTTCCGACAAATATCATGATTAAATAGTGGATGACAATGTAAAATAATAAAATTACAAAAATACTCTGAAACTTCCTGTGAATTCCGTGCTCACAAAGTCTGTACATGAAATCAGTCCTGCATGATCCTTTTGCTCGTTAACATTTTCAGGGTCTGAATCGGGCTCGAATTGGATTGAAATTGAAGCCTTCACAAATATTTACACTATAGAAGAATTGAGAGTTATGACGTAGCGCAGCCCATTCTCACCCCCAAGGCGTCACCTAACTGACTAGCATTTTGACCATGCTTCAATATTTAACGCTTTAGGCGCCCTTTAGCGTCAGTTAGATGACGCCCTAGGATCGCGTGTAACCCTACCCCCACCCCAGACCTAAACCTAACCGCGTCTTCCAATTGACGCTTTCCTTTAGCATCAGTTAAGGCCAATTTATACTTCTGCGTCGAGGGTACGCCGTTGTGAACGGCGTTGGCTACGCACGTAGGCGACGCCTTTGTGAGCATTTATAGTTCTGCGTTCAGGTCTTGGTTGCTCTGCAGTACTGCTCCGAAACACTAGTTGGCAGCGGAGGGTTTTAATGTTCCACTGTTTACATTGCCCGAGTTGCGACTAGGTTACTACAAGCCTGAAAGAGAGCGGATCATGTTGGAGTTGGAGCTTATTGAGGTGGAAAAACAGTTAATTTTAGTGAAATTACTAAAACTGAAAGGCAGAAATGAGAGAAGACGTCGGAGGAGATGGTACATGTGGAAATGTGTGAGAAGGTACGTGCGGAAATGTGTAGGAGGAAATGCGATGCTACCAAGCCGACCAATCACAGATCTTGCGGTCCGCGTCGTCGCGACGTGTAGTTAAATTTTTGAGGAGGTGCGCGTCAGGCTACGGCGAAGGGTACGCGGTATGGGACGTGTCTCTGCGTATGCTACGCCGTACCTACTGCGCGCACCCTACGCAGAAGTATAAATTGGCCTTTAGATGACGCCGTATGATCGCGTCATGTAACTGACGCTAAAGGGCGCCTAAAGCGTAAAATATTGAAGCATGGTCAAAGGTGACGCCTTGGGGTGAGAATGCGTTGCGTAGCGGGACATTTGCTAAGAGCTGCCAATCACAACACACTGGGCCAGCTAACCAATCACAGCACGTTTTATATGTCGGAAGGAGGGGCTTCATTGAAACCGGGGTGTTCAAGGCTTCAAACCAGGCTGGGGAAAGAGGAGCTGTAACAATGTAAAATATGTGAAAAATAATGTTTTTTGAACAATCAAGCATAAGAACATACACCCTAAAAATCAAAACCATAACTTCGTAAAAGGGTATAATAGGACCCCTTTAACTAGCTGCTTATCAGCATATGCATGTTACTAGCCTTAATCCTAAATAATACCTAAACTTAAGCAGTAATTAAGAGGCAAAAGTCAAAGTTAATAGTTAGTTAATAGTGAGAATTGTACCCTAATCTAAAGTGTGGCCGAATTTACATATTGTGGTGAATTGCCTCACAGACCGCATAAAAGTGTCCGGCACGGCGGTCAGCCTGTGGCGTCTTCATGCCAGGTGGGCGATTCACTGCAGATGCCACATGATGTAGCAGCCGAACTAAAGTAGGCAAGCTTGGCACCAGCTCCAGCCTCTGCGCTCGGGCGGTGTCGTTGTGGAGCCAGAGAGGCATCAGTATTACACGCTTCCTTGGTTCATCCCCACGGACGCGGGCGACTAATTGCACAAACTGTGCCAGCGCAGATGAGGAGTGATTTGGCGCTGATGGGATGGGCTAATACAGGCAGGCTGGAGGTAAGGAAGAAAATCAATGAGCTTGAGGGCTGAGAGAGACACTCGCAGACAAAGTGTGAGCCCCTGTATGCCTGATGGAGTGAACACACACATATGAAACTCTCAGAGCTACTGACCTCACAGGCACATGTAACTGCATTTGCATATTATTTATGAGATTACATAGTATTTGCGCTCCTGGAAATCAAACTCACAGACTGAGTTTTCACTTTTTTTTTAATACTTTCTTTTTTATCTTCTGCCCGGGACACATTGTACCACAGATGAAAGATGACCAATCATGTGGTCGTGGCTCCTAAACAGTGGTCCTACATCACGGTCTGCCATTCACAACTCCAATCCCGTGACCTCATGGATATTAAAGTGAACATCAGATGATGTGCACCTCCGAATCTCTGTCTAGGTCATCCAGTTACTCTTCACCTACTGTTTTATGAACACCGTGAATTCGGACATACTACGTACTCCCTTTGCATTTTGTGTATCTCCAGGTATAAAGTGGGCATATTTGGATGCAGGGTAACATCTGAACGAAACTGTAGCTTATTATATTAGCCTGTAACCCGATTTTAAATGATCACTAATTTATAAAATGGACCGTTCCAATCATAGCTTCTGATATATCAATTTAGACATGCTAAAATGTATGATATAGTAACAGTTAATGATGCAAAAAACTTTCACTGTTATAGTTTACTAAGCTGGAACTGAGGCATAAGGCACTCAAGACTGTACTGTATTGTGCATTCAGAGCTTGATTTGTAAATACTGGAACCAGAACAGATCAAGCCGTTTTGAGGAGGTGATAAATCCGGCAGGTGGGGTTGAGAGATGAGGGAGTGCGTTTATTTCTAATCAACACTACAAGCATGCATCCTAATATACCAACCTGTCCTACTATAATCAACAGAGCTGATAGAACTGGACCTGAAATGGCAGTGCGGTGTACACAGCTTTGTCAAGTTTTCCTGCATTGCAACGCCCGCTTGTTGTTTAGATTGAGTATAGCAGGTGCATTGATTGCATTGCCACAGTAGTAGTGAATGTCCTAATAACTTGCATTAGCGTAAATGAATATGCAAATATGATTATTCTGCAAGGATCATTATTTTCTTCTTTATCCACAATACTCTTAAGACATTCTCAGAAAACTGCGTTCGTATGCATAAATGCCAAGATGTGAGATGACGTACATACCATATGCAGTGGATTATCGAAAGGAAAACAAATTTATGGTAAGATCTTAGTTCAGTCATAGTACAGCAGTCTGCCGTTTTACTGATGATTAAAAAAAATTACGAGATGGAAAAAAACTAACAAAAATGAAACATGCATTGATGAATCATTCGCAATAAGATCAATATAATGCATTTAGAAAATACTGAAGATGGGTGAATTTCCATTTCACGCCGACTGCATCATTGCCTTTTGATTTACATGTTTAAGGAGATGTTTTATTAACACAGAATAGGTCTTACACCATGTCCTAACTACACGCGACGTGATAAAATTCCAGCGACAGCAAGTGTGTCTGTCCACACTAGACTGTGAGACGCCACACGTCGATCAAAAATCACCATTCAGAACAGCGTGAAAGTGCACTGCTGGCCCGTATTCGCATTGGAAATGGGTAGGACATAATCAAATCAAGAAATAACATTATTAAAAATGAAAAAACATCAACAAAATATACTCATTGACTAATTTTGTGATGAAGTACAGTTGTATGTTTGCATAGAATTAATTTTGAACGCTATATTATATGCTTTCAAAATCTGAGGTAAATTATCCGTTATCGCTTGTGGCAACTTCGACAATCAGTTCCTCGTCATCCTTATTTGATGATTTAGGCTATGTTTACACGGAAACGATTCTGAAGAGAAAACGCAAAAGTGGTGTTGCGTCATCTTTTTTTATTCTGTGTTTAGACGAGCGTTTTGTGTGGGAAATACGCGTGCAAATGGAGACGCAAAAGTGTATGAAATTCAATGTAGTATGCACTTCAGGTGACTAGGGGTGCATACTACAACAACACCAAGTCCACGAGCCTGCGTACAACTTTCACCGTCAAGCAGACTTTTGCGTTTTTACCGTTTACACGGGAACGCGGCGGTGGAGCATTTTTAAGATTTCCACTTTGAAGGGTGGTTTCACTTTTTTGTGTTTTTGAGCCTCAAAAACGCCGTCGCCGTGTAAACGAAAGGCACATCCGATAAAATATTTTTACGTTTTTACCCGCGAGCGTTCTCGTGTAAACAGGGCCTTTAATATTCATTACACGCAGAACTTCCATCCAATGAGATCTCTCTGTGTGGGCGGATCTGTCAGCCGCGACGTCGCAGAAATAGGAACCGTTTCTAAATTAGAAACGTTGTCGCGTCTGGTTAGGACAAACCCTCTGATTAACATGGAAAAGATACCTTTTTATGGCGCGTCGCGTGTAGTTAGGATATGGTGTTAGCATCAATTTATGAGGTCATATGAGGGTAGGGATCCACTAAAACATGTATCCGTCTTGTTAAAGCCTTTGTCGTTCCAAACAACACTCTTTAGTTGTGACTTCACAACATCGCACTCCCTCTCATGCCTTATGGTGTCATTTTCATCTGAATCAAATCAAAATTGTGCACAATATATCAAAGCACATTTGCGTGCAATTGTAAGGTTTATATCCATGGCTTTTTACCACGCCTATGTCTGAGCTGGGGGAGGGGACACATCCGTGCTGTAGGTGTTGTGGCCGCAGCCCGTGTCTGTAGGGGGGACTTGAGGCTTCGGAGCGAATCAATGCGTTTGAACTGAGGGATTGCAGCGGATTGGCAGCGCATAGCCCGCTGGAGCACGCACACCCACGCACACATGCATGCTGTCAGCCCGCCGCTCCCTCTCTCCCTTCACTGTCACCACCTCCCTTTCATGCAGACAGGACCGAGAAAGAGAGAATTTTAATGGAGGTCTCATCTGAGCTCTCTGAGGTGTTAGCAATGGTCAGTGAGATAGACAGAGGCACCTATGACAATTGATGAAAAGGCTTCTCTCTTTTACGATCTATTCTCAATGGAGGAATGCATATCTCTCGCACACAAGTCCTTTCTTTCACCTCATATGTATGCAAATCAAGCATCCTATGCAAATGGGACAGGCAGGCGAGGAAAGGGGGCTTTCAAACCTGCTGTGCCTCCAGCTTCCAATCAGTTATTCATGACGCACACGGCGGAGTGCACCTGAATCCACGGGTGAATGGAAACCCTGCTGCAGTTCCGCAGTCGGCGCCACGCCGCTCACCTCGGCGAACCGGCGATGATCGGCGTAGCTTCTGCCAGTCTTTGCATTAGTTGCTGGCATCTGCATCTGCTCCACGCCCTACAGCGGCACCATTGTCGCATCGCGGCCCTGAACTTCCTGCGTGTGATGTTAAGCTGCTTTCTCAGGCACGGCTGTTTGCGCCTTCTGGTGAGAGACTTAGCAGGCCGACGGCATCATTTGCTTTCACGCTTCAGAGCCACAACTCCCCCCACCCACCACCTACTTCTCTCTCTCTCGCGCATATGTGAGGATGGGAATCTTGTGAGGGAGAGAGTGTGTTCTCCTGCCTCAAAGCTCTAAGCTGTCAGAGAATGTGTGTGTAGACATGACTCTTGCGTGGCGCCGTGTCAAAGTGCCCAACACAGGCGAATGCCAATGCCGTTAAGAGACCTTAATCTGAGCTGTATTCACAAGACCAGATTTGCATGGTCTGAATACACACATTTTGTGTATTCAATACTTGATCTGAATAGACATATTTTTGTTGTGAATTAAAAACATGGCCCTGTAAGACTTTATCACAAAATTAGATCATTTGAAGAATGTTCACACTGCTCTTTTCCAATGAAAGCATACAATATTGGAACGTGCCATGTTTGAATATGCAGGAAAGTGAATGGTTATCAGTTATAACAAACTGCCTTTGTAGCCTTTGTTTTATGGAGAAGAGCAACATGAACACTCCTTTTGGGATTTCTTTTCTAACCTGTCTCGTTTTAGTTCCATGGGCAAAACAATGTCACACTTGGTTTTGAATGAACTGAGCATAAATGATGACAAAAATGATAATTCCTGTAATCATTCGAGCCACCAAGACGTGCATCATGAATGTCGCGCATAAATAACAATATGAAGACAGTTACTGATTGTTGCTTGGGGTAAAAATACGCACAGATTGATGGTACTTCTCCAAGGAGACTCAGCACAGCAGTGATGATCTACTGGTAAAAACACCCAAACAGCAGTGAGTCAGGAGCCTGTAAGCCATTCACTGAGCCGCTGAGTTAATATCCCAAAACAACCTGCCATGCACCACACACACATTTATCACCTAGAACACATGTATGTGCAGAGATAGCCCTAGAACAAACTACTACACAAGCACACAACCCTCCCCTGAACACAAGCAGGCATTCAAACACACTTTATCTCAGCCACAAACCCTCACAGCCGCCATTGTTTGGTAGAGTTGACAAAAATTACAGTGAAATCTCCAAAGCAGCTAGACTAAGGCCTGAAACAAACTTCACACAAATAAGCAAATTCGATTTCACACTTTATTGAATTGCAGAATGCGTCAGAGCACAATTTCTAAAATGCAAGTAGCTGTTGCATTATCAGCATTGCCACAAGGGGCACTGTTGCAGTTCTTTGTAAAATATCTCAAACAACAAAGCAAGTTAAGCTCACAAACGCCTGATGTGTCTGGTTTAATGTTACATTAATCTGTTCTTCTTTTTAAAGCTCAAATTTAAGAAAACGCTTTTTTAGTTATGATGTAAGGGTGAAAAAACAAAAAAGGCTCACTCTTTAAATGGGTCTTGAAATGCTTGAAGGAGGTTTTACACAACAGGGTAGGGTTACACCAGCCGCTCATAAGTTCATTCTTGATGGAATGTAAAATCCATACGGGCGGATAGGCTACAACAGCAGAACAACAACTCATCTCCACTACAAAAGGGGAAAAGAGGCTATAATTTGCAAGAGCTCTCCAAAATTGGACAGTTGAAGACTGGAAAAATGTTCCCTGGTCTGATGAGTCTCGATTTCTGTTGAGATATTCAGATGGTAGAGTCAGAATTTGGCGTGAACAGAGTGAGAACATGGATCCATCATGCCTTGTTACCACTGTGCAGGCTGGTGGTGGTGGTGTAATGGTGTGGGGGATGTTTTATTGGCACACTTTAGGCCCCTTAGTGCCAATTGGGCATCGTTTAAATGCCCCGGCCTACCTGAGCATTGTTTCTGACCATGTCCATCCCTTTATGGCCACCATGTACCCATCCTCTGATGGCTACTACTAGCAGGATAATGCACCATGTCAGAAAGCTTGAATCATTTCAAATTTGTTTCTTGAACATAACAATGAGTTCACAGTACTAAAATGGCCCCCACAATCACCAGATCTCAACCCAATAGAGCATCTTTGGGATGCGGTGGAACAGAAGCTTTGTGCCCTGGTTGTGTATCCCACAAATCTCAAACAAACGGCAAGATGCTATCCTATCAATATGGGACAACATTTCTTAAGAATGCTTTCAGCACCTTGTTGAATCAATGCCACAAAGAATTAAGGCAGTTCTGAAGGCAAAAGGGGGTTGAACACAGAATTAGTATGGTGTTCCTAATAATCCTTTAGGTGAGTGTATTTGGCATGCCCAACACGGCCAGATGGGACAGATGCACACAGCGGCGCGCTGTTTAGGACGGATTCATGTTGAGGAGCTGCTAACAAAGTAGTCTTTTCACACAATGTTCTGCAAGTGTAAATGTCAGCATTATCATATACAGTATTTCTAAAGAATTGAAGTCTGTCTGCTATTTTATTCCACCCGTTACTCCTGATTGGAGGCTTCCAAAAATATTTAGTTTATAAGTAGAGTTGCGCTTCAACTAAGTTTAATGGTGCAAAGCAAAAATATTTAGTAGAGTGTAAGTTTCAACTAAGTGTCCATGTACGTCAAAACTAGGCTGGCTAAGTTGTTACTTGCGCATTGCTGGTGCAACCGGCCCCTGCTGTCCTAATGTCAAATCAATGACATAAATTATATTTCTTAATACAGATCACCACGCATGCACATTTATGCACAAGGAAGATGTAGAAGATGTTTATGAGATCTGTTGGTAAAAGAGAGAGAATACTTGCACAAGGACTACGTTAAAAGGGTATAGAGGGCGGCAGAATGAGACAGGCATGATGAGAGACAGAGAACTGGAGTGCTATTGTGTAGACTTCACCCAGGTGCTGGGCACATCGAGTCAGACAGGAGCCACAGCTGACTGCTCCATTTTCCAAGCAGCACGGACACCACTGTCCTCTATCCACTCAAAAAAAAAAAAAGAGAGAGAGAGAAAGAGACATTTTCCCAGCAGGAGGACATGACCTTCAGTCTATCCCTGCACTCAGGCCCTTTATCTTGCAGTCGAAAAACACAGCCCTCTTTAAACCATGGCGCTTCGCTCAATTACGTTGCAGGTAATTTGTGTGGTATTGGGAATTAAAGTTTAATTAGGGCGACTGGAGTAATTTGGGCCTGGGTTTAATATAATCACGGTGAACTGGCTGCTTGTGAAGTGCCCTGATGTCAGGCTGAGGTAGATGAGATCCAATGCCGCTTTTCATCAACAAAGAACAAAGAATCCCGTCTCCCCCAGCCCTCTGCTGGCTTGGCTGAGATCCACCAGCACATTTTCACTCACCCGTCCCTGTCCACACTCCCCCACCACACACCCCTAGCAAACAGCGGCGCAGAAGGTTTGGACAGACAGAGACGGCAAGAGAAAAGGAAAACAAGAGAATTAAAAAGAGTGTGAAATAAATATGCCAAAGCCAGCACGTCCCTTTGTCTTAGACCACACTCGCAAAGCCATGGACTCTCTGAGCATCAGAGAAAGCGTTTCTGACAGAGCAATCGAATCTGTGGACACTTTTCAAAGAGCAAATCCTCTCCTCCACCACCCACCCCAGGCTCGGCAGGATAGAACGGCTTGTGCTCTCTGTCAAAGAGCATGTTGTTGTGTGGATGTGTGCATTTGCGTTCAGTAGGAAGTAAACACAGAGGCGTGTGGAGGCGGTCAGCATTAGGGTCTAAAAGAAGCCAAACAATAGATCCCAAACAGGATTCCATAAGACATTGTGAGCCTCGTCCTAGAGTCAATTTGATTCCACTAGACTAGGATGCCAAAAAGAAAAGCGGGGGTAGAGAAATCAATGACAAAACTGCCTGGCAATAACAATTTCCATTCCATATTCAACCATCCATCCCTTCCTCCCTTCTATCTCATTCCCACTTTGCCTGCAGTCTATCCCTTCACCCTGCTCTGATTTCATCCATACTGTCAGTGGATTGCTGAATGAGAGGCTTTTAGTGTCAGCCCATCTGGACGTTCAGAGCTAGAAAATTCCCCTGCTCATTCCTCAGGTAACAGGATGGTGGTTGATAAGGCAAAGAGTTGGGGATGACATACATGGAGAATGAATAGACCGGTAACATCAAGGGCACCTTCCAAGAATCGCCGGAGGTTCAGTCGCAAAATAAAAAAGACATGCACACCTCTGCTACCCCCCGAACTTGATCACATATACTTCCATTTGTTTTCACCCATTTCTTCTTTAATTGTATTATAAAGTCCTTTATTTCACATCCTTGACGTGGCAACCTTGAATTGCAGCCAGTTCCATCACTCGTCCTGCATTTACACCAACCTTAGAACCAGAGCGAAGTGATAGTCCATGTCAGCTGTCATTGCTGGAGCAGAGCGGCACTCTTTCTGACGGTTCTCTCTCCAAGGGGTGTGAGCCGAAACGAAGATATGCTACGCAAAATAGTTAAATTTGGCAAAATCTTGTGGCCTAGCTTCAGAGAAGGTCTGATATTGTGCTCATACAGAGTACCATGATATGTCCTTCCAAAGCTGCGCTAAGGAAAATGCGACGGGTTGAGGTGTGTGGAGAAACGTGATCTGAAACATGACCAAATGTAAATTCTGCATTTTGGGACATCACAGGCATGGTCACTGTGATTTTGTCAATTAAGGCATATCCCTTAATCCGGGAACAACATTCCGGTCTGAAAATTTAGTCCTAACCTCATCCCAACCCCTAAACATAACCCTACCCGTAACATATCCCTAAAGCCAAAGGGAAATGATTGGTGAATAACACTGACGTAGAAGCACCTAACCCTGGTTGCAAGCCTAACCTTGACAAACAGTAAAATGTGATTGGTTGATTGGAATGTTGTTCCAGGATCAACAAAGATGTACTTGGTAAAAATCATATAGTTCCAGAGAAAGCTCTATACCTAAATGGCATTTTTCACCATACAATTTGCTTATCTGGTCAGCAAAGGTAGTTGTCTATGCAAACAATGTGTTTGGGCATCATGGCCTCGTGCCAAATATTTTGGCATCAAGATGTGCACGTACTGAGCTGAACTAAATAGCAACCTTCGAGACAGCATTTTTGGGAATCATAGAGACACTGAGCCCCAATATGTGTCTAGGTAGGCAGCTTACTTGGTTTTGAACCATGACACCACACAGCATCGTCTCAAGGTCACAGCCAGAGTGTCCTCCGCTTCAGGGTAGAAAGGTTAATCTGTAGTTAAGGTGGAGCCAGACATTGGACTGAGCAGGTGTGTGGTGCAGAGATATGAAACAGAAAGAAAAGATGTGTGATAGAGATATCGGTAGCGTGAGTGACACTCCGACCGCTTCGCATCCTAAATTAGCAGAGCTGAAGAGGCACAGAACAGGAACAAGCGCAAAGTGGCGTGCCTCACAGGGAGAAATAAATGACTGTGCCCTTATTGAGCGCAGCAAGGCATATAGCATTTCAGGCCAGTAATGTCATTGTGCCTTTGTACCAGCATTATTGATGAAGTCTGTCTCAAAGAAAATAATCCCTCGGCACGCCAGCATTTGAGACTTCTCATTCCATCTGAAAGATCAATGTAAGCGATCTTCGGGACGGAAAATGCGAAACGCAGCGAGCGTGAGTGCGGGCTGGGGTGTCGAGAGAGTGGCCACAGCGGAGCGCTACAGCAGAGAGAGGCTGAGATCAAAGCTGAGCGCTGCTTCACTGGAGCGAGGCACCGGGAGACTAGAGTCTCACCTGCCGCAAAACCCTGCATCTGCTGCATCTCACCCCTCTGCTCTGCTAATGCTCTCTCATGCACACGCAGACCTGCTGAAGAATATCAATCAGCCCCGCACCCCTATTTAAAGCAGGTCTTTTTTTTATATGTAGAGTTGAAATTCTCTAGATACTATGTGCCTGGTTATATGCGTACATACCGGCAGTAGCTGTATCTGTCGTTTTCTGCATCTGAGAATAGAGAGATGTTGTGCGCCATCAGCAGTCTGCATTTATGTTCCTTTAGTCTGCCACAAAGCAGCTTAAAGCCTATCGTGCTGGTGCAAACATGCACTTCAATCTTATTTAGGTTTTATTTGGGCATCAGGACTCTCAGAGAGGAGCTTTAGACTTGATTTACCTGCGCGCACACACCACACATCTTTCGCTTAGTATCACACACTCTAATGCATAGACAAAAAAAATAAAAAAAATCGATCAAAGGGAGAGGGCTCTCACTATGCCTAACCCAGCACCGTCTCTGAACAGCTCTCATTTCAGACCCCTGAGGTGTGATGCCTTGGGCACCGCTGGCACAGATGAAATGGGCACCAGGCACCTCACTGCAGGGAGGGCAGGTTTGCTTTTTCACTCCTCTTAGCGTCGTCATGCCAACGGTGGCAGGTTTTAGCATTTAAAGGGCACTCTCTGCAGCCTCGTAATAGAAGAAGCAGCAAAGAGTATTCTGGAGAAAAAAAGTGTTGAGTGCAATTCGAAGCTAATTGGGGTGTTTGTATCTTCCGCGCAAGTCATTCAAAAGCATCGCCTGCTTCTGCAGCCAGACGCATCATCACATTGTGGAGACTATGACTCATGGTTTTCGAATCATGAGGCTGTCAGTAAAAAGGCATTTGAATTATGTGGGACAATGCCACATCTGCGATGATTTTACGTAATCCTAAAAAAGATTTATAAGCAGTCATATCTTTTTTTCATTGTCTAATGACACAAATGCATACACTCATCTTGCCTTGCATCTTCCTCGTCTTATTTCTTCCTGGCTGTGTAGGCGGCGACGCTACTTGGCGTATATCTTCTTTGCCGTTGCATATGTGTGCTCGGCAAGACCGTTTTGTGTTTGAGCGCCCCCAAGTTGTGTTTTACTGTAACTTCAGAAGCTCCAAACACGTGAGCAAAAGTGGCAATCTCATTGGTCGGATTGTTTTTGACGCAGAGCGCCAAACTAAAAAAACGATCCGAGGCGATTTTTAAAAAAAATGACGTGTTTACGTGTACCGTTTTACGTGTCGGTTTGCACATGCACATTGGCGCCCTTTGTTTAGTCACGAAGCGTTAAACATCGGCGAATATCGCGTGCGAATTTCGTCCCGGTGTGAACAAGCTTTAAAAATGATTTGTGAGTTTATGTTATAATAAACATATGGAAAAATAAAAATAAAATGTATAAAAACTACACCAATGGTAACTAATAATCTTACATTTCACATTAATTAAAGAATTTGTGTAAAAAAAGAAGAGATGATTCATACATAGATGTTTTTAGTCATTAATTAGTGTGTGTATATAGAGTTTTATCTTTTTTAGGCCATTAATCACCATTTTAAGGGGATTCAGACCTTCGATGCCTTTAAAATTAGCTATTTTTATCATGTGTTAATGTTATGATGCTGTCATGGTTTTCAAAACAAACAAAAATAGCAAAGTGTGCCATATGATGTACATGAAAATGCTTACAGCGAAGGAATTTTATCAAAAATTATACATGGGACATATTAACTAAATTTGAAAATACATTTGTAATTAATGTAATAAAATGCTTAATGTAATAGATATGTTTATTTAATCTGTGTTTTGGAGGTAAATTGGTGAGCAAACCAACAACTTTTGAAATGCGGTGAAGAAAAACATAATGTTCTGGACATTCCATTAATGCGGATAATGCCTTTAACCGTTTATTTTCCGGATACTACTGTTTCTCGGTATGGTTCTGTTCTTTCAAAGGTCAGTAAAAAGCTGCAGTGATGTCAATCAAAATGACATCTCAAAGAAAGACTTCACGCCTGGCCAAGACAGACAGTCCAGTTGAATGCCTCCGATCTGATTAGCAACTTTCATTCCAGTGTGAACCATTCAAAGCAATATTGAAAAACCAACACTCTTGTATAAGAAATGTATAACCCTAAATTATCTCTAGAACATGATATTTGCATGTGATGCAGTTTGGATTCAGGTTGTGAATTACAATTTAACAAAACAAAGCATCTAACTTGCATATCTGTGAGCGGGTCTTGCAGGAAACAGATTTTGGTCCTCAAGATCAGTTCTTGTCCTTAACGGACTGCGCTGAAATTGAATCGACCCCCTATCCTGACCTTCACTCCCTCTTCATTTCCTTCTTCCTTGGCATCTTCTTTCCTGACTCAATGTTTGCTTTGGTTAAAAGCTCCTTATGTGCAGTTTGTCTTTTTTGTGCCTTGTGCCCCTCAATCTTATAACTAAGCTGTTTTATGAAGGATTCAGAAAATGCCAGAGAGCTTGTTTATTGGTTTATTATTTTTCAAACCCATCAGTGTGAGAGTATTTCTTCACCTTTTTCTAAAACAAGGAATTGGTAATAATATAGCTCTTGATTGTGCTCCAAACTACAGCCTTCAGCACAATAAGTGACTGTAGTTAACATGTAGTTTGGAAAAAGTTGCCTTGTATTGAATGGCTCATTTTAGCATAAAATGTCTCACCCAGACATTTGAGTATTTGAGATATTTCCCAGAGACCTTTCCACACTCCCTATACAATCCATAGTAAATGAATAATTGAATCAGATGACTGTCCAACGCTCAATCTGAAAGTAAAAGTGAAAGACGGGCCTCTAGAGAAAGAAAGTTTATAGACTGCAATTGAGGTAAACACACATGCAGATAGAAGAGAGAGTACTCTATTTATACATGCAGTCACTACTGTTAATGAATGATTTTGTAGTGATTTTAGATGTAAAAGTCTCTTGGGGAATTCTGCCTCAAAGTACGTAGAAGCTCATTGAGCTCACAGCTGGCTTAAACATACCCCTCAACAGTCTCTTTTTCTGCTTCAACAAGCTTCAAAAATACAACATGGAGGAGAATGACGGCAAATAACACATACAAATACAAGTAACAGGAATATAAGTTTTAATTATGTATCCTTTTAAAGTTTTGCACCTACTTTGTAGCACTGTGGAAGTAAGTTTGAGATACATTGCCATAGATTTTGACTCATTCTGGATATGGGCCAGTCCGTGCTGGTATGGTAAGTTCTACAGTAACGTTGTCTTTGTCATTATTTGGTACCCCAGGAGACAAATTCTGCCCTCTCAGCAGACCTAGAAAGCGTACTGTACCTTTTAGACCACGCTCTTAACAGATCTCTGGCTGTGTCAGCAACATAGCCACACACAAGTCTTTAATCAGCTGCACACAGTGGATCTGTCATGCAAAATGTTCAAGCAGAATCTGAATGCCAATGATACAAGCAGAATCTGAATGCCAATGATACTACAAAAAAAGTCAACAGATTCAATGTGGGATAACTTAAACATATTAACGCACCTGGGCAGTTGCAATAATATGCGAAAGGGAAAGCAAGATCCATCATGTCACTTGCTCCAGCTTGAACATTTCACCACATGTATGCATTTTTAAAGGCTTAAAACATAGATCCCAAGTGGTCTTATTTGGGTCACTGTGTAAACAAGCAGAGCAGCAAACAAGCAAAACTGAAGCAGTAGTGGTTGGTGGGACCTCTTGGGAGGGTGCTAAGAGGAGAGCACGTTGCTCTTGGGCCTGATGGCTTCAGACAGTGCGCTAGTGAGATGAATAATGTGTGTGTCTGATGGGACTGGGCGGCCATCCCTCGACAGGCCTACAGCACTGGAGTGGAGAAATAGAACAGCCTCTATCTATGCCTACAAAACACACACTTGCAACTCTGAAGTCATTGCTGAGAAGAGAATATGACCTGAATATCACATTACCTACTGTATCAAATTACTGAGCAAGATATACAGTACGCAAATAGAACATATCGAAAAGAAATTCTGAGCAACACCTATAAGAGCGTCCTCTTATTGCATATGCACAATATTGAATATCATTTATTTTAATGAAACACTTGATGAGGCAATGATAAAATGCTTGGTTTGTTTGTATGCATGGTCCTTGTGAATACATGTTTTAAAACCATCATGTGTATTTGAGAAAATTAATACTAATGTAGCTGCACATATTAACACAGAAGATGAAACCACCAAAATGTGGAATAGATAGGCTCAGATTCCTAGATTCAATATAATACAATAATGATTGATTGCAGCTGCAGTAAGGGAGAGTCCAATTTTATAGTGCTCGTTGAGAGATATGATTTGACGTCATGAATAATGTGTACATTATAATTTGATTTGTTTTAGGACAAATACAGCAATAAATTCTAATTGATTGAATGAGGGAATGATCACTGATAAGAAAATGAAGCCACTAAGCACAGCCTCTCTCTTTATATCTTTTCTCTCTCTTTCCAAACAGCCCCCAAGCCGGAGTCATGCAGTCCTTCAGAGAGCGGAGTGGTTTCCATGGCAACCAGCACTGCTACCAGCAGGAACCCCAAGAATTATCGCGCCTTGAGAGTTATAGACATCACCACAGCCAGTCCAGACAGGGCTATGAGCCACACTCTCTAGCTGCGGCAGGGTTGTCATCAGCGGGAGCAGGTTCTAAGGACTGTTATGGACAGCAGACCTATCCCGTCTACACCAGCAGCAGTGCTACTCAGACTAAAAAAACATTTAGAGGAGCCAAAACTCCAAGCCAGCACATGCAGGCTGGCTACAGCAATCACATGGGCCCTGGATACACAGCTCAGTATATTAGTGAAGGTCACTTGCAGCAAAAATGGGATGAGTCAGCTCAGATGACCCAATTTGAACAGGACATGGTGGGACGGCTGGAGTCTGGGGTCAGTGGGTCATCCCAGTACCTAGAGCAGAACATGCTAGCTATCTCTCAAAGTCAGTGCCATCTCCCTTCCCAGTCCTCTGCCACAACCTATACCAGTTCCCATCAACAGGGCCTCCCACCCAATCCAGCACCATCTCCTTTAATGTATCCACAGGGCCACCTCCATTTCCCTCAGCACTCGCAGCCCCCTTCATCTTCATCATCTTACATGGAGAAATGTAATACAATGCCACATGGCTACAAAGGCTATGGTATACCGACTAATGCACAGTATGGAAGACAACTCGGCAATCACAGCAGTTTAAAGCAGAGTGGATACAGGCCTCAGAATAATTATGGTTATCAACAAACTCCATCAAGGTCTGGATTTGAACAAGGCTCCCTGCAGGGAATGTCTGGTACACAGGAGAACCTTCAGAAATTCCAGCACTACAATCAGCCCCAGCAAAACTACTGCATTACAGACATTTCTGTAAGATCACCAGAACAATACTACCAGACCTGCAGTCCAAGTTCCAGTCATTCACCTGCAAGGTCTGTGGGAAGATCTCCGTCATATAACTCTACACCATCCCCCTTAATGCCAAATCCCGACTCATTCCAATATGGCCAACCTCCCATTAATCCTGGAGCTTCCTCGTCCTCAAGTTTGCAAGACCAAAATATGTTGATGCCTCCTAATACCCATTCATCACCCAGTGTGAACCACCAGTCCCAGAGCTATTCTGGCTCCATGAAAGAACGATTCTCGGAAAAGCTCCTGTCCAACCCCAGTTTGTGGAGCCTCAATGCCCTGACATCTCAGGTTGAAAACATCTCTAACAATGTTCAGCAGTTGCTGCTGTCAGAGGCCCTTATGGCTAACAAAAAGACCAGCAAGCGAAATCCTCCAAAAAAGGGAGAAGACTACAGAGGTCAGTTAAAGGGTATGGAAGAGTCATCTTGTCCTGATAACCAACATGGTCCCCCTCCACCTGATGCATATAGCATTCCCAGGTCCATGACATCAGAACTACAGGAGGGAGGATACTCTAGCAGCACTGAGGACCAGATGGACAGGAGCTATTACTATTTTGGTCAGGACAAAGGTCAAGCACACACCCAGACACACCCACGTCTCAGCCTGGACACAGTGTCCACTTGTTCCTTAAACTCAGCTGATGATGTATCCGTTAGGTCAGGTGACTCAGTTCGGAGTCTCCAGAGTGTAGCCTCTGAAGATAATCTCAACTGTGACCCCAGAGTACAGAGAGTATTGACTGGAGAGGAGCCCAACAGCTCTCTCCGTTGCATTAGAGATGAGAGGTCGCCCATCAGTGTAACAGCTCCAAGTCCCATGAAACAAGAGAGTAATTCACCACCAGACATAAAGCGTTCAGAGAGTACTCTAAAGGAAAACTTTGAGGAGTCAGCATGGACTGAGAGGATGGTTGATGAAGAGGAAATTGGACAAAGAACGATGTCTGCAGACAATGAGTGCAAAGGAGAGGTCACTGAAAAGCAAGAGAAGTGGTTGGAGGATGAGAAAAGTCCTTCTATATTTCATAAAATTAATAAAGCAGTATTAGAGGAAGGTTATTCATATGAAACAAATATCTACCACGGTCTGCAAAACAAATACAGTTTAGATAAAGGAAACTCAGAAGAGATGGACTGTTTTTCTGAGCTTAATCACAAATGTAATGAAGGAAAAGAAATAAAGTCAGAACATTTCAAATCAGAGCCACAGGCCACTGTTGAAATGCTTGTGAAAACATCGCCCAACAATTCAGGCACTAATCTTTATTTGCCAGATAAAGAAGAAAATTCAAAGAGTGAGAATTCAGTAGATAGCCTCACATGCACCGAGGGACCAGTGGACACCCTTGAGGAGCAGTCGTCTGTCTTTTCCCATAATTCCACTGAGGTGAGAGATGAAAAGGAGAATCTGACAACCACAGAGGAGGTCATTAATAATAGAGCATGTACATCTGAGGAGATGGGAAACATGCCACAAGTCAACACAGAACCTGCAGAAAGCTTTAACCAGGATGCACCACACAGAGGCAGTGAAAGGAGGTCAGCCATATGTGACATTGCACCTCAGCCTCACACTGCCAAAAGTGGCTTCTCAACTCTCAGTGAGAAAACAACACCTTTGGCTCAGGCTAGGGACCATCACATCGATCGTAGTGATGCAAAGGTACTGGAGCCTGACTCTCCTCAGTTGCCAGGCAAGTCAATACTACACTCTGCACCATCTTGGGCTGACACCCCACCCTCTCCCAAGAAAGGAGATGAGGATATGGAACCAGGGATAAGCTGTCCCAGTGCAGTGACTCCCTCAGCCAAGCCAGAGCCTTTGGCCCCATCTGAACATACCAGAATGTTCGGTAAGAAACATGCACGGGGCAGAAGGAGACCAATGCATTCAAGTGTAGGAATCAGAAGGCAGCTAAGCGTAGAAGGAGACAGTGCTCCACCTTCTGCCCAAAATCCCAGCATGCCCTCCAGCAAAAGCGCTCTTATTCCTGATCAGATGGAAACTGCCCACCAGAATATAAGTAGCCAAACACAGAAACTTGTGACAGAGAGTTTACCATCGCGGATGTGCACTCGGTCATACGGTTCGCAAAGTAGCCCAAAGGTCTGCCCTCAAGAGAGAAGGAAACCAGGTCCAAAGCCTGGTCCAAAACCAGGTTCAAAGCTAGGTGTGAAGCCAGGTCCAAAACCAGGTCCAAAGTCTGGTCCAAAATCAAATATAAAAGCTGGTCCAAAGCCTAGTCCAAAATCAATTTCAAAACCTGGTCCAAAACCAAGTCCTAAACCTGAGGTTATGCCTAGTGTAAAAACTGGCCCCAAAATAAGTTTAAAATGCACAGGGTCCACAAAAAATGCAAAGCCTGGCCCAAAACCTGGAGTAAAGCCAGGTCCTAAACCTGGTCCAAAATCTGGTTCTAAACAAGTCTCAAAGACTGGGGCTTTAGCAGGAGAAATACTTGTTCCAAAGCCAAGTCAAACCACATCAGAGTCAAAGCCAATTGAGGGGTCAGTAACTAAAGGTCCAGGTAGACCAAGAGGCATCACCTCCAAGATAAAATCAATAAAACGAAATGAAAATATTCAGATTGACCATACAAAAGATACAAAAGACCATACCAAGGAAACACATGAACTTATTTTGCAAGATGTGAGCACTGCATTAACTACGGACACACTTGTTAGTGTGGTGGACAACACTAAGGATGAAACTGTGGGTTCCACTTTGGAGTCCACTCTAGAAAGCTGTTGTGTAAAGTCTTTAGCAAGAGACCAAAAGTCCATGGTGCTGAGATCACGAAAACAAACAAAAGAAAAGTTGACTGAGGATAAGGAGAGTGATAAATCAAACGAGACAACTTCAGAAATGCTCTTGCACTCACAAATACAGAATGTTACTGTGGATCAGTCATGTAAGACCGAATCTTCAAATCTTGAATTACCTAAGCAGAAGGATGTATCTACAGAGTCACTTCAAGAACCAAATGAAGAGATCGTTTCCATCAAAAGAAAATACAGTTTACCATTATCAGATCCCAAAAAGAGAAAGAAAGTTGTGCAAGAGATTCAAGTAAAGACACAGCAGCCCCCATTAGACACAGTCACAAGAGTCTGTATTGCAAAGGGAAAGCGAAAGAGAGGACAGCATTTGCAAGCAGAATCTGTAAGCACCACCGTAACCGTTGATAACCCTCCCACTGATGACATAAGTGATATGGCTTCTTTACCTCCTCAGTGTCCCACTAAAACCAAATATTTGCCTCCTCGGAAAGGCAGGGGACTTAAATATGAGGCAATGGTACAGAAAATCACATCCCCAGGGTCCAAAAAGCAACCTTTAAATATTCAACCAGATATTGTACCAGATGAATCAACATCAAAATCAGTGCCACAGGCACCAGAGCTGAAGGAGACAATGAACGCTCCTGAGGTAACTCACATGGAGGCCGAAATAACAAGTTCAAGTACACAAGAGCCCCAAACCACAAGAATTCATACTCCAAGGAAAAAGAGGAGAACGTGGGCCACCATAGAGAGCAGCGATGTACCAGACGTAGCCCTGGAGGCCGGGAGCTTAGTTATCAATACACCAAGACTAGCCAAACAGAGAGCCATTAAAAACAACCACGAGATGCATCTGAAGCAACGAAAGAAGAGAAGAAAAGGCACTGAGCCACAAGAAAGCACCCCCATTGTTGAAAAACAAGAGCCTAACCAGACTATTATTTTACCCCCACCTCCACCCTCCCTCTCTTTACCAGAAACAGGTGAACAGACACAGTATGAGGAGCCACCAACAGAATTTAGCTTACCACAAATAAAACCCAAACGAGGCAGACGGCCATCACTCAAAAAGAAACAGGAGGAACTCTCAAGTCAAACAGAAGATGACAAAGTAAAGGAGAAAAAAAAGTCTGGCCCGAAAAAAAAGGTTCTTAATGTCCTCAAAGTTGTAGTGCGGAGACCAAAAATCAAGACAAAATGCAGCAATGATCTCCCCCCAACAGTGAAGGGGACATCATCAGACTTGCATCTAGCACTAGGAGATGGCAAATGTTCTTTCAGACCATATGTACACATTGACAGGCCTTTGGAGCTAGCATCTCTTTGTACCATCATTAACAGGCCTGAGGAAGAGCAGATGCTTAGCCAGGCAAGAAAAAAGAGTGCAGCTAAAATGAAAAATCTAGTCACTGTTACCAAGGCAGTATCAAACTCCTCAGTGATGCTCCAGGGGCCCTTGGTTAACAAAAGTCTTATTGAAAGGTGTCTAACGTGCTGCCTATGTGGAAAGCCAGCAAATTACAGAGAGCTCGGGGACTTGTGCGGCCCCTATTATCCTGAGGACTGCATACCACGAAAAATGCTGTCTTCAACACACAGGAATGATTTCAGGCAAAACAGCAACTGTGCAAATGAGACAGAGGTCAGATGCATCGCAGACCAGACCAACTCACAGAGTGCATGTGCGAAGGACGCCTATCAAGATAGTGCAAATGAAGGACACAGCTGGCATCCCAGGAGGGGGAAAAGGGCAATTAGGGAACCGTTAAGAACCCGCCCAACCTCGCGGATGAGATTCAAAAGACTGCTTTTGTTGCAGAGCAGACTTGGTGGAGCTTCTCCCCCTGCTGGCGAGGAGGGCAGTGGATCGGCTCTGCAGAGATTGCAGATGGAAGCTGAGGCGAAAGAGCACTGGGCTCATGAAGCTTGTGCTGTCTGGACCACAGGCATAATCCTGGTAGCAGGCAAACTCTTTGGGCTGAAGGAGGCTGTTCAGAAATCTGCAAATACAGTAAGTGTTTCATTTATATTAAACACCCTACATTAATAACTTCCTGTACTGTTAAAAAAGAGAGAGACAAGAGCACATCTACATCTAGACACCAACACAATACTTTTTTTGGTTTGTTTTTTTAACACATAATTATGTTACAAATAACTATGCACACTACTGTATGAAACAGTATACTATTTTCATAAATTAGTACTCATTAAACAGTAAGCAATATATTAAGGTTCCATTCTAAACAGTGTAATAGAACATTGAAAAAATAAAAAATAAATAAATAATAATAATGATCCTAATAACATACTTCGACTCTAGTGGGCATAGCATTATATTAGATATACTATATTATCTGCAACTTGTGGTGGCTCAGGGGGCTGTGAAGGAAAGAGTCGATAATTTAGAGAAAAGACCCTCAGGCCTTCTGTCTCATCACAGAAATGCTCCAGGTGCCAAGGGGAAGGAGCTTCCATCTGCTGCAGCTGGAAGAGCTGTACTCAGAGGTACCATTATGTCTGCGCCAAAGAGATGGGTAAGAGTTCTGACATATTGTAATTTGCTGTTTGTTTGTCTACAATATTTACTGTCCATCCAATGACTCCACCCTCCACTCCACATGAAGCTCTGTATAACAAAACAGGTCGCTCCGTGTACTGTCTGGTCATTTGATTTTCTACTTATCGATTATAAAATTTAAGCTAGATTTTCATATTTTTGTTCATGGGTAAAAAATTAGATTATACTTTAATATTTATTTTGCATATGTGGGTGGCCCTTAAATGCCCCTTCTCAACTCATTCTGTCTTTTTGTATACTACCTTTCCTTTCACACAGAATAAGAGTTCATCTGATATACTGCTCTGCAAATTAGTTACGTTAACGTTTCTTCATACTGTTTGGCTGTTGCATATATTTGTTGCTAATAGCCTACATCTTGTTTAGAGCACAACAACACACTTCTTGGGTAGGCGGAGAAGCCGGCATGATCCCTTGCATTGTCTCCTGATAACAGCGGGGGGAAAAACATCAAATACTCTGTCATTTTTGGTCATATAGAAAAGAGTAAATCATTAGAAAATAAAGAAAACTATTTCCTCTTTCTGCTCTCTCTGAAAAGCGGCACAAAAATGAACTGAAACTCAGCGAATGAACCTCAGACATCAGACTGCCAATATAAAGTTTGAAACTACTACAATGTTCTGATTATGTAATCCGTATGAGACCAATGGAAGGTACAGTTATTACTGTCTGAGCTGATTATAATACGCAGCAGACTATTCATATGGTAATCACCCATGTGAACATGTAAACTATAAAAAAAAAATCACCAAGCTTCATCAGGTTATATTTTCCAATTTATAATTCACGCTCGGAATAAGCCTTAAAATTTCCCTTAGCGGAAAAACGAGATGCGATGCACGGCTTGATTCAGTGGAGGTTATAATTATGATGAGCTAGGCTACTTACTTTAAACTTATACACATTCCACTAGTTGGGCTTTTCCCCAACTATATCCTTCATGGAACACTGAATCGAATGCATACTTCAATAATATCAACTTAAGGCATGACAGGGAGTTTCTGACCAACAAGTAAAAACAACCAGTTATACTTTTTTTTAGTTGTAGGTAAACCTGACAATGGTGCTGACAGAATACTTTTTTATTAAGTACTTCACCTAATTAACTTCTTTTGCTTCAGGCAAACATGATATCTACTTTACTTACTACAATTTTTGTGACTATTTATTACTTTCAAGCCTTCAACTGGAAGTGGCAGATATCCTCTGCTCTAGGCAATATGCATTAGTATAGACAATGGTCTGTGAATGCTCTGTGGTGTGTCATCCGAGGCTGGAACTAGATGGCCTTCATCATGCATTGCTCTTTCCCATAAGAAATTGCCATCATAGAAAGTTGTGGTTACACCACTGGAGATGGGTCTAGTCAGAAACAAAAGTGCAAGCTGATCTTGTATTGCGTTTTCAATGGGATTCTCTAATTTACGCCTTTAATTCTTATTTTCCAGGCTGCACGTTTCAAGAAGAGACCTTCTCTGTTAGATGTCCGGATCACAAGGTAAGCTGGTGAATTGGATTTGCACACAGCAACGGACATCTGTGATCTAAAAGACACCCCCATAAAAACACCAAGGAGTGAAACTAGACAGCAGAGCACAGTTCCTCATCAGCACCATCTCTGAGGGCAACAGATGAGTCCTTAGCATATCTCACCCTTATCTGTCTGCTATTGACTGTGCAGCTCACTACTAACAGCAGAAATTAATGAAGGGATGTTAATTAGACATTCTAGGCTCTCTCAGTCTCCTAGTTCCCCTTTAGGAGCCACAGATATTAAAGAGAAGAAAAAAGGAGACATTTAGAAGTGCTGCCTGATGATTATTACTGGATCCTATTTCACTCAAGGTCTTGGCTCTTGCATGAAGCAGAGAGCCATCCCAAAAACATATCTGAAACTGATGTTGCGCACTCCTAATCCTAAAACGGTTCTTAAAACGTTAAGGAACAGTTCCAGTTGTGTTTCCACTTGAGCCTGGTCAAAGTCCTTTCAGGCAAGTCATGCCACTCGGCCGCCATCTTGGCAACGCCTCCGGGCAGCTATTTCGGACTTAACAAGACCAGGCTCTATCTAAATGAATGGGCAGAGAGTCAGAACTGCACTTTCACTGGTCACCGGGACATAAAACCTGCATAGAAACGGCAGTAAAATATGATAAAAATAGCTGAAAAAGTTTGATGACTTTGCCCCAAAATAAGGTTTAAAGCGCTGTTTTCCCACAGGTTATACTTTTACTGCGCATGCGCAAGGGTTCTCTCGCTCTCTGTCGCGCGCGCTGCTCAGTTTGAAACACAGTATGTGCGCGCTCTTGCTCGCTCGCTCTAGATTCCGGGAGATTTGAACTAATTTGCGGGCATCAGCGAGCCGCTATCAATCTGCGGGAGACACCCGGAACTTCCGGGAGACTTGGGATGTCTGATATTTACACAACGCACACATACACTGCATATCAAATCTGCCGTCTTTTCAAACAGTAACGTATTTAAATGTTTCCCAGCTTGACCGTTAAAAGCAGACGATTGGCTGTCCAGCGGGAGGGGCGGGACATTTGCATACAACCACCATCTTTGGTGTTACGGGTTTTCCCTATAGATTTGTGTTAAGGATTGAGGAAGTGGCATGTCTCTATATAAATAGTCTCTGGCCTGGTACAACACAATTACAAACCGTTCTTGGCGCGGTTGTCTAAATGGTCGGCTGAACCGTGCTGGTCGAATCCGTGAAGTGACGTCACAACTCAAAATCGGTCACTTGTCTGTTGCCTGGCTTTCAGTTTCTCTGTAGTTGGCCAAGCGCTCTATTTGAGCGACGTTTAAACCAAAAATATCTGAGCCTTCCTCCATAACGTGCCCACTACACATCTCATATCGTGAACTCTTGCATTACAAAGGCAATGACTGATGATTGTATTACATTCTGAAGACCGGCCGTTGTCAGCCCTACAGTGGAAAAAATTAAACACTAACCGTACCAGCTGGCCTGGATCGGCACGCAATGGAACGGTTACGCAAACGTTCAGCCCGACGGTGGAAAAGCGGCTTATGTCATTGTCCATCAGGCAAACAAATCTGAATCGATTGGAAAGTAATAACTTTCCCCTCCTCAACAATCCACATCACTATCATTCATATTCGTAAAACAAAAACAATACGGCAAGGTGCACGGCAAAGTTGAATACTTAGGGTTTTTTGTATTAAGAAATGTAGGCCTGGTTTCACAGACAAGGCTTTTAAGCCAGGATTAGGCCTTAGTTCAGTTATTGTAAGTAGCCTTTATAAATGTGGCTTAGGAAAATAAACATTACTGGTGTGCATCTTGAGACAAAACAATGGCAGTGAGATGTTTTAAAGATGTGTCAATGCAAGTAGCTTTCAGTTAAAGCAGCTCAAATATGGATTTTTAGTCTAGGATTAAAATTGGTCTGTGAAACCAGGGAAATATTAGTAATGCTCACCTTAGCTTTAGCCTTAGATTTACATGCCTCTCCGTTCTTATGCTGTTGCATTTGCTAGTGCATTCGCCACCTAAAGGCAATCTGTGAACTACAACTGAGGTAGGTCAGGGAGAGAGGAAGCAAAAGCGATAGACTGAGCAAGAAAGACAGAGAAAATGGGCATGGTAGAAAGTGAGAAAGAAAAATGATATTCAGCAGCTTTCGGTCTGAGACCGTGAGGCAAAACCTGGATGGAGATCAAAACACCCCGCCCTGCTCTCTCTCCAGCTCTACCCCTCCCTTCCTCTTTCGCCCTCCCACGACAAAAGGAGAGGAGAACAGAATGAGAGAGAAACAGACAGACAAACAGAGCAGAGGAGAAAGTTCAGAACAAGCAGAGCACACATCAGCAGGGGGATCTAAGGGCTTTGGGTCTCAGGGATGCCAATTTGCCGCTTTAATGAAAGCGAGCGGTAGAGATACCACCCCCGTCAAGGTCTCCTAGGAAATCTCCTCCTCTTCATCTTCCTCTTCTCCTCTGTGCTCACACACACTCAGCGGCGAGCTCTCTTGTAGGTTCATGTGGCTTGAGAACATGACAACAGCAAAGCAGCACAGTCAGGCCGAAGAGGGCAGCACAGCAGGCAGGGCAAGTGAAGTCTACCGTTCTATCTCCTGTTCTTGCTATTTGCATTTCCTCAAGGAAATATTCTAGCCAGGCAACAAAACAATTTTGTTCACGTTTTGAGAGAATTTAGGTGAATTTAGCTGCATCAGAGCCGTTTGGCCATTGTTACTGACACTCGGCAGAGTCGGCACGCATCTCATATTAAATTGGGTGCTCAAAAAATCAACACAGATGAAAAACAGTTTAATACATATTAAAGTCGGCATGAAACGGAAGTTGAGATCGTCATCTCTGAAATTAGAAAAACATGTAGGGTGGGGCTTGATTTCGTCTTTTGGGAATTGATTGGATCATTGGAGGTTGTTGCAAACAAAATGGAGGCAGATTTGAATGCGATTCTCTGAGAGGTGGTGCACCGATAGCCGAATGGTGTAAATACCAGATTAGTAAACCGATTCTTATCCGAGGTAAAAGTAAATTCTCTCATTAATTACTCACCCTCATGTCATTTCAAACCCATAAGACTTTCATTCATCTTCAGAATAGAAATTAAGATCTTTTGAATGAAATTTGAGAGATTTCTGTCCCTACATCAGCTGCGCGAGTACCATTTTGATGCTTTAATAAGTTCATAAATTGATTGTAAAACTAAACCATATGAATTGAGTGGTTTAGTCCAAATTTTCTTAAGAGACCTGGTCGCTTTATAGGATGAAAAGATTTAATTTAGGCTTTTATTCCCATATAAACATTGAACAGCGAACATAAACAGAAGCTCAATCGAACCTTGACGAAATTGTCAAGAGAAAAAACATCTTCAGGAAGCTCAAACGTGCTGTGTAACACAAGAATGAACCTCATTGTTTCTTGTAGAAGCTCAAACGTGCTGCGTAACACGAGAATGAACCTCATTGGTTCTTGCTGAAGCTCAAACGTGCTGCGTAACACAAGAATGAGCCTCATTGGTTCTTGCTGAAGCTCAAACGTGCTGCGTAACACGAGAATGAACCTCATTGGTTCTTGTAGAAGCTCAAACGTGCTGCGTAACACAAGAATGAACCTCATTGGTTCTTGCTGAAGCTCAAACGTGCTTCGTAACACAAGAATGAGCCTCATTGGTTCTTGCTGAAGCTCAAACGTGCTGCGTAACACGAGAATGAACCTCATTGGTTCTTGCTGAAGCTCAAACGTGCTGCGACACGAGAATGAACCTCATTGGTTCTTGCTGAAGCTCAAACGTGCTGCGACACGAGAATGAACCTCATTGGTTCTTGCTGAAGCTCAAACGTGCTGCGTAACACAAGAATGAACCTCATTGGTTCTTGCTGAAGCTCAAACGTGCTGCGTAACACAAGAATGAACCTCAGTTGTTTTCACATCAAGCGAACAAGTTTGAGCTTCAGTTTACCATAACTGATGTGTGAGTTGATGAATGTTTATGTGAATAAAAGCCTAAATTTATTGTGTTCATCATTAAGTGATCGAGTCTCTTCAGAAAATTTGGACTACATGGCTCAAATCACATTTAGTTTTATGAACTTTTTGAAGCATCAAAGTGGTAGTTGTGTGTGTGTAGGAGGGCCAGAAAGTTCTCAGATTTCGATCTTCATTTGTGTTTCAAAGATCTCTGAAGAACGAAAGTTTGTGTTAATGACAAAATTTTTATTTTTGTGTGAACTGTCCCTTTAAGCAGTTCGCGCTGAACTAAGACGTTTGTTTGCAACACGAGAACGTGATGATGAATATCAATGCAGTCCTAACAAACACTGTAACCAGGCTGCAGTTAAATCGCGCTGTGAGAGAGATACCGATTACCAGCGCTTTAAAGCAGAGGGATTAGTTCAGAGATCAGAGAGAAAGCGAGAGATTGGACCCAGAGCAGAGGAGGGAAAGAGAACGAGAGCAGCAAGAAAAGCTGCGGAGGAGGAGAGATACATAACAACTATAACATCCATGTCAGCGCAATTAGGAACCGTTCCTGCAATTTTATTTTCGAGAGTGGGCAATGCAGCTTATATTATTGTAAATTATTATTATTAGTTAATAATGTACAATTTCAGCTAATTTGTGTAGGCTACATCACATTTTTTCGTCATTATCAGCATTATCGTCTGTACATCAGTCATCCGATCATTTTTGGTTAATAAATCAATGACGTGCTATAGCATTTGCCAAGACAATGAACAGAAGGGAAATAACAAGCTAACGTTAGTTAGCCGTTCTGTGGTAAGTAATCAACTTTTCGTGAAGGAGGCTATTTGGACATTTTAAAACATCTTTTCAAATGTTGATATTGATGTTGAAGTGATCAAACAGATGGGACATTATCAAGTGGAAAGAATTAATATCAAATCATCAACGAATTCATTAAATCCATTACCTTCTGTTATCTG
This sequence comes from Pimephales promelas, assembly GCF_016745375.1. Next base: position 349,416 of record NW_024121208.1, on the reverse strand, counting down.
TTGTTTTCCCTCCAAAATGATGCCACTTCCTGGAGGATGATGTCATGTTAGTTAAAGGTATATTACGTAAGACTCACGGGATGGAAAGATGCTGTAAAACATGCAAAATGACTGCGGATTAAAACAATATTCCCAAGTAAACATGTTTTGTTTTTAGCATTTCCATTTGAGTAAGAAAACAATGAACACCTGGAAAGCTAAGTGAAATAACTGTGATATTGTTCCTAATATGATTTCAATCTTTAAAAATGGAGAAATCCATACATTAAGAGAAGACACATGTGGTGGCTTAATGTATATGAACGAAGAATATTTCAGCAAGCCTTTCTCCACTCTTACGCATTTCAAATGGATCTGTTTTTCAGGCGTTGTAATATATACCGGCGCATGAAGACTGGTGAATGTCTGCTATGCAGTAGAACAAGGACATGCGTTTGCCTGTGTGCTGTAAGTTGCTGTGGACATCTAATTAGGGCTTCAGTCGAAGCACAAAAATACTGTAGCAATACTCACCCAAGATCATCTCCCAATCCATCCGGCCCGGCTCAAACAGACGATACTTCATGACCAAAAGCTGAAAAAGGGGAAAGACACTTTTGTTATGAATCTGAATGTGCCATTCTTCCATTTTATTCCGTATTCTGGAGCGGATGTTATCAGTCGGGGACACCTGCTGGTGGATTTGGCCTGCTGCCCCGAGCGCTGGTTGGCACACGCGTGCTTCCGCAGTGGAAAGGGGGATTGAAATTTGAAGATGTCATGCAACACTGGATGTATTTCAATGGACACTTACATGTTACAAAGAAGAAAAAATGAAATTGTACATGGTGTGCTTTACAGGTCTAAATATTCTGATTTCATGAGGGAAAAAAAAGCATTATTTTAATAAACTGCTACTCCAAGTGTAGGCTTATTTTCATGTGCATTCGAAGACAAAACAGCTCCACTGAGATGTCCGACAGGTGGGAAAATATCCTGCGTTCAAACAGTGTTGGGGGTCACGCATTGTAATCAGAGTAATGTAATCGGATTACTTTTTCAAGTAACTAGTGAAGTAACGCATTACTTTTAAATTTACAACAACGTATCTCTGCTAATTTTTCAAATACGTAATGCAAGTGATTTGCATTTCCTTCAGCCTTCAGCCTTACTTTCCATAAAAAAGTAACGCAATTAGTTACTTTTTTAGGGTGTAACGCATTACTTTTAAAAGTAACTTTCCCCAGCACTGCGTTCGTATTATGTGTATCAGCTTCTCAGAATTTATTAAAGGAATTTATTAAATTTATTACTCAAAACCCTTACGACTTTCATTCTTCAATGAAATAAACAAAAATACCATATTATTGTAGAGCAACAGCACATTAAAAAAAATAAAATTCTCTTTAAATTTAGGACTCTTGAAAAAGATTTTTATGATACTTTTGTTTTGGAGCTTGACAAGCCAAGTCTCCATTCACTTTCACTGAGTGGAAAATGGCAGCTTGGACATTCTTCTCAATCACTCAAAGGAAGAAAGAAAGTCACATGAGTTTTTTTTTTTTTTTTTTTTTTAAAGCCTAGATGAGTAAATAATGGCATATTGTAATTTTGGATGACCTTTAAGCTGAAGAGATCCACACCACAAACAGATTTGACATTTCTGTTCATGTTATTTGTGAAATGACGCAGAAGACAATGTGAAAAACCAAACATGAGAATCCATAAACATTTAATCCAGATGTATATGTGACTAACATACAGTATATGATTCACTTCACTGCAGTATTACAGGTAAGACCGCATAGAGATGACAGAACCATCACGTAATTATTTGATTCCTAATTCTAAGTAATTGTGTATATAAGTATTTGATGCTGTTTAAATGTAATATGTGATGTACTATTATAATTGTGTATAGTATTTCTTAGAGATGTTTATTTTCTATAAAACAAATATGTTATTGCTTACAAAAGTTATTAAAACAATTAATTAAAAGGACTGTTTTTTTTATTATTGTATTTGTCCACAGCTCATATTGCAAAGTGTCTGTGTGTTTGGTATTTTTTATGTTATGTAACGCTGCTGTGAAATATGTGTGAACAGCTGTCTCTAGAATTGAGATCAAAATCACATTTTGTTTTGTTTTCGCTCAACACTAATTCAGTGCTATTATCCTTAAAGATGTCTGTGTCTCACAGCCAGTAGTCTGAAATGACATCTGGACGCAAAGAAACAGCACCTTTATTTACTCTGCTGAGGCTTCTGTTGGTTTAGCGAGGTAAAATTTAGAAACAAACCCATTCAAGTTGAGTTAGTCACATCTCATCACCCAACCACCAGCTAACATGCCTTTCTGTATTTATTTCTAGAAATTATACCTTTAAGGTTGAATATTCCTTTCATGCAGGAAAAGTAGATGTGCGGTTACTATTTGCCCTCTAGTGGTTAAAAACAAAACTGCGTGCATATTGCGGAAGAACCTTGTTTTGGTTGTACTTCGGCTCTGCGTGATTGTGCGGATGAATATTATTTTCACACTGCTCATAACACATTAACACGAAACGACCCCTCACCATAGATAATGCTTTACTATGAACTATGTCAGTCAGAGAGATAATTATGGGAATGTATCTGTTCAATAAAACACCTTACTCACCTGTCGAGTAATACAAACGTCATATCTGCTTTTACAACATTTCAAATCCCTTCTTTCCATCTCCGAAAAGCCGAGCCAATGCTAATTCTTGTTTTTCTCGTTTGTTTTGTAGGTCCAAAACACTTATAATAGGCTCACCCTATTGTGAAGCAGGGTAAAACACATTTTGGAAGGACCGATGATGTAGGCAATTTACTCATTATTTAAATTGTTAAATGCTGACAGTAAAAAAATAATAATCTACAGTGTAGGCTACCTTTAATTTTTGCATCATATATCGGTCATATAGTAATTTATCGTGTCAATTTTAAAAATAAATAAATAAATAAAGTAAATTAAAGGAGTATTTCACTTTAAAAAAAAAAAATTGCTGATAATTTACTCACCCCCATGTCATCCAAGATATCCATGTCTTTCTTTCTTCAGTCGAAAATAAATGAAGGTTTTTGATGAAAACATTCCAGGATTTTCTCCATATAATGGACTTCAGTGGGAACCAAACGGTTCAAGGTCCAAAAGAGAGTTTCAGTGCAAACTGCTAATTGTTCAAAGGGCTTTAAATGATTTCAGACGATGAATAAGGATCTTATCAAGCGAAATGATCACTCATTAAAAAAAAAAAAATAAAGTTTAAGCTTTGTAAGCTCAACGAGTTCGAACAGGAGAGTCACCGAACGAAAGAATGTTAAAAAGTTGCCATGCATATAAAAACAACACTTTTTACTCTAAATATTTCTCTCTTTTTTATTTTTCAAAATAAATTTCTGCACACGCATAGCATAAAACATTTTTACCGTTAACTTACTTCTATAAAACACCCATCACAGATTAAGCCTAAATGTTTGTCACTGTCGTAATTGCGTATTACTGTTATAGCAAAAATATGATACTGGAATTTTAGCTTAGAGGTTTTAATTCACAAAATGATCCTAATTTTTAACTGGAATCGGCTTTTACAAAAAACGTCTCGTGTTCAGGCTGCATTTACTTGATGAAAATTACAATAATATTGTGAAATATTATTAGAATGTAAAATATCTGTTTTCTATGCGAGTATATAGTAAAGTGTACTTTACTCTTGTGATCAAACCTGTATTATTTTTCAGCATCATTCCTCCAGTCTTCAGTGTCACAAGATCCTTCAGAAATCATTCTAATATGATGATCTGATGTTCGAGAAATTTCCGACTATCATCAATGTTGAAAACCGTTTGCTCATAACATCAGGAGTCGTCAGCATTTCATTACAAAAGACTTTTATTTACAATCTTAAGAATAAATCAAATAGAAGACAATATAGAATGTACTATATCTGCAAGTTGAAACACGTTTCATCTTTGAGAATTGATCACAAGCACTACAGAAAAGTTAGCGTAAGAGTAATGAATGTCAATTGCAAATCTCACGGTTACTGCGGATATAAAACGTGTCTAGTAATCAGAGTTTGTACATAAACTGTGGCTAGAAATGAAATAGAAATATGGTTCTCCCCCTAACAAGAGCTGCAGGTATCAAATCGTATCTTTGGATAAAGACGATCACTTCTTCGACGACATGCGAATTATTTGGATATGCCGACTCCAATGGAAGACTTAACAAATTAAACAGTGGATTCAATGGGCTCTGTGTGTGTAGGTGACCGTGTGAACATACTGTGGCTACCGTCTTCTTCCGCCGACTACTTCAAATCGGTTCGGTTTCAGCAGCGCCGCTCTTCAAATACTCACCTACAGCGTCAGGCCATCATAAATACACTCCGTTAAAATATGTACAAAGAA